>JAQFZC010001995.1:0-25557 GCA_034695205.1 Dicyrtoma fusca | reverse complement strand
TACGAGTGCCATTTCCAGACTGTCGCCAACCGTAGCCACTGCTTACGGCCCAACCAATATCTGCCAATTTTTTTCCTCTACTGGTTTGCTGGGAATGCTTCATTGTGAGCACCAACTAATGCCAACAACACCGACATACCGTATATGACCTTTTAGACACTGGGGCTCAAATTGGTCTAGAGCCTTGACTTTTTAATAGTCTCCGGGGCTCATATAGTAGCCGGGTCTATAAGGCGCTCCCAAAGGGCAGAAAATTTCAGATTTTTTAATAAACACCGGATCTGAAATAGTAACCGGTGCTCAAATACTGTCCGGTCAACCCGGCGTGTCTTATAATAGTATCTCCGGCAAGGGCGTAGCTGAGTCTCGATTTCGGGGGGGTCTCGTTAATAGTAAAAAAAATTTCAAAATTTTTTTTTTGCCCTATTCTATCTAGTGTAAACCTAAAAATTTCAGGGGGTTCTAGAGCCCCGGAGCCCCCCCCCCAGCTACCCCCGGTGTCTAAAAGGTCATATACGTACCTACCTACCTGGGGACAAAGATGATGCGGGATGCCTCATCATTGGACACAGGGAACAAATATTTTTAACTTTCACCTTTATACGTTCTTCATAAGCACAAATTCAAAACATGTAACAAAATTGTTTAGTACATATTTTGAGAAAAATCCTGTTTAAACTGTTGAGCACGTAACATTAGGGACAAAAAATTACAAGTGTCGTCACCGAAGTTTGTAGATTGTTCATTATATTAATAACGTATGTTTGGAACGTTGTTTTTAAGAGTGAACGTAAAATGATATTTTGATCTATACGTATATCTTATGTTAATGAATTGATTACAAAAACCAATACAAATGACGTTTTTAGAAATGCCGCAGGCATTGCATTAAGTTTTAAAAGATTTTCACGGTTTTTATATTAACTAGAGTTAATAATAGAATCTGCAGAATTAGATTCATTTAATACTTATTTCTCCAACTTGATTTTGTGCCTAATCCTTTGTTAGTTGAATTAAAATCATAATAATTTGAATTAATAATGAAATTAATTGCGCAATGGTCATTCTACACAACATTGCCTGAGACATGCAGATTAGTACGCATATATATGAACTAATGAAAAAGCATCACCTTTGATTGGCATACAATAAATAGTAAGCATTTAAACCAGCAAATAAAAACCTGCAATAGAGCAAGCGTTTCTCCTAATTACAACTGCAAATTCTAGTCGCGCGATTGCGAATGTAGAAGTGCAATTGGAGAACTAATGAGTCATTTCACATCTTCAATTATAGTGATTAATGCAATAACCATCGGTACATATGTAGTGAAAAGTAGTTGCATATATATTGTACACATACAGAACACGAATGTTTTACAATGCTCGTACATAAAATCGCTTCATGGTTCTTACTAGTTTCAAAATGCAGCAAAGTAGGATTACTCCAGCAAAGTTTGATTGTTTCAAAGGGGCCCGCTAGACTTGCTGGTTTAGCTCAAGTAATACTTACTATGGTATAGCCCTTAACTAGTAAAGTCGCTATTAGCATGCGGGCTGGCTACTTTTACGCGTGTTACTGGCGCTCTAAGTTACATCGATTTACGGAGGTAAAATAAACTAGTCGAGAGCGACTAGTTTGGGAGGTCTAGTAAGCACTTCATATAGATAAAATATTCCCGCAAGTCCGCAAGCTTGTTGCGATTGGGCGGGAGAAATATATATTGGATGTCATCATGGACTCAACAAAAAGTGGAAGTGAACCTACGGGGAAAAATTATCAAAAATGTCCAAAAAAAGAGCGTTGTAACGGAAAACGTAAAAAATAGAAGAATTCGTAATCTGCAATTTTCGGAAAACGAAACAAAAGTTTTGTTGGGAATCTGGGGTCAGCCAGAAATACAAAAGAAGTTTAAGTCGTTTAGCCGGCATTCAGCTATTTGGGAAAGTGTAGCTAGTGATGTTTTTCAGAAAGGGATTGACCCGGTTGACGATGTACCAAATTTTCCCCGTCGCCAAGGGTCGAACTGCAAGGACCGGATCTTAAATTTGAAGCAGGTCTACACTTTTTTAAAACTAAACAATCGTCAGGTAGACACCAAATAGATACTAGTATTCAAGATGTTTAATGAACGGTAATTACCTGTACTCTGTTCATCACCATTAACTGCTTGTAAATAAATGTACTGTAGTTTAAAAAATAATTTGAAAGTTTGAATACTTATGTAGACTTTTAGTTTTTAAGTATTATTTAGAAGAACAAAATGTAAGACAAATTATACGCAATACTTACAAAACAAATAGTGTTGATGTAAATTTCTTCTTGATGTTGTCTGGTGACATATCTGGTTTTTAAATACAAGGCTACAAAGTCCACATGTGTATTCGTATTTAATTGGCTGCTGCTGCATCTCCAACCGGAGCATCTTAAGCTAATTAGATTCCGCTCATTACATCAAAAATTCTGAAATTCATGAGCCTTTATTTTTAAACCATTTACTTTTTGTAAAATGTAGTTTTATGTAACTAAACATTATCACCTTGTAGTGGATTGGCATAATCAAGGTGAATTGTCTATCTCGGTTTGTACATTGCACGTAGTCCTTTTCTACACCAGTGCCTATGTAGTCAATTTGTAAAATAAGAAGTCAAGTATATGTTATACAATGTTAATACGTTAACTGATGTGGATTATTCAAGTGGAGCAGTAATTACAGGTAACAATTAAATTTGAAGTTGATTTAGTTTTGAATAAACTTACCATTATCCATGTGCTTGGATTAGTAATTTAATGTTTTTCTGTTAATTGGTTACAATTCTAAAAGCAATACAACATGTTGTTTGTAATTTCTAGTTTCATTGAACGGCTGTATACTACGAACAGTCGTAAAAATTCGTTTGCAACCATAAAAACACTAAACGTACAGTCCAAGGGAGTCTGTTTTTCGAACTCGGTTTAAGTACACACATTGAGCGTCAGTCAAAGTTTCTTGTTTTGAATGGGTTCAATATCACAGGTCTGTGAACTTGTAGAACTCAAACTGATTTGAGGATTTTCACTTGATTTGGGAATTTCCACGCGGCATAAACGAACAACAGGAATTGAGTTCAACTGTAACTTATTGATGGTTTTAAAGTTTTGCTGAATAATTCTTTTTAAATGATAGGCTTTTTAGTTCTTTATTTAGTTTATCTTTTCTGTCAATTTTAGGATTTTTGATTTTTATATTTTGCGTGTTCTGGTGCCACTAACGTCAATTGCATTTTCTTAGAGGCAAGCAGCTTTTTATTTGGTAGGCAGCTTATATTTAAATCTACTCTCGTTAAAACTTCACTATTTTGTATTTATTTTACAGCACCGGTTCTAAAATTTAAATACCTCACAGCAGATTGTCTTTAAACATTTATAGCATACACAATCTGTGGTGCGAAGCGAACCAGCAAGGACTGAAAAAATTACTGCTATAATTGTCTGCATTATTTCGCTTATATTAATCGATATACTGACGAAGACATACTAATGAATGAGTACACTTATGCTCAGAAAATTAGTAAAAAGAAAACGTACTGGCTTAAGCGTCGGTATTTTTGAGTTTTCGTCAGTCTATTAATAAGGGTGCGTTTAATATTGAGTCAGTATATTCGCACTCAAAAAATGGATAGCAAAGAAAGTGTACTGCTCTAAGGGTGTCTTGTTGAACACATATTGTGAAGAGCACGTTTTAAGGATTTGCATAGAAATTTGCATTGCAAGGATTTGCATATTAAGGATTTGCATAGCAAGGATTGGCATAGCAATTATTTGTATCGTAAGGATTTGCATAGCAAAGATTTGCACAGCAAGGATTTGCATAGTGATTTGTATAGCAAGAATTTGAATAGGGATTTACGTAGCCGTGATTTGCAAAGCAAGAATTTCAACAGGGATTTCCCTAGCCGTGATTTGCATAGCAAGAATTTCAATAGGGATTTACGTAGCCGTGATTTGCATAATGATTTGTATTGCAAGGATTTGGATTTGGATGGGATTTGCAAATGCAGGATTTCCATACTAGAAAGTCTAGCAACACTGTAAAATTTGCACAAGATTTGTATGGGATTTTCATGGGGAAGATTTGAATGGGATTTGCATTGTGCGGGCTAAAGTCCAACCTGACCAATATTTTTACTCATTTTAATCATTCGTCATTAAAATTTTATTTAAAAATAATAACAAACTTGTAGGTTTTAGCGAACGTCTACAAAAGGCAGAACCACAGCACCAAGACATACATTGGTACAATAACAGGGTAGTTATTAGCAATGCTGTTCTGTACACCAACAATTTCTGTGCTACATCCGTGTATCGATCCTCCTGTCTAATTTTCCTATTAAATCTCCTATAAATCCAAGCAGTAACATTCTCAGTTACAGTGATTACAGTCAAATGCTATTTTCTAATGGAGCGTATCCCGAACTTAAAACATAACCCTGAGACAAACATTTAAGACTAAAAATAAATAATACACTCATTTTAAATCCCATTCTATGCAGTACTCATTGACTTGGAATCATTGCATCGAACGCTGCAACTTTTGGTCTTCCAGGGCTAGGACACGAATATGAATCTTTCGCCCCAGTTTACAATGCTCCCTAAGCAATTTAAAGTTGTTTTGGGCAGAATCGGACCCTCTTCCATTTTATCAACCAAAAGTTGGAAGAATATGGTTTGGTAAGCAATAGTTTCTTTTTTGTATTACAGAAAAAAACTGACTTATTGACAGAGCTGTAATAAAATGAAATTTTCACATTTTATTTTCCTGTATACGTACTATATTTGTTACATGATGCAATAGCTACTGGGAAATATAAATCATGATTACTGATAGTCAATTGGAGTTGATCGTGACGGTAAACAACAATTATATATTATGGATTAGTCTTTACTTACGCGAAAAGTTTGGTAGTTATAAAAGTTCCATTCCGAAATTTTTAATTACTCGCTATGAATAACTTATTTGCTGCCGACTTGAATTTTGTGAAGCAATGCCAATTGCCGTATTATAAGACAACATTTTCTATTTGTGATTGTAATTGCCAAGGTAACCCAAAATCACTAAAAGCATTAAAAGCATTATTAAGGCCAAAATAGTGGGTTTCCGGTTTTTTAGAGCTCACATCTTCTACTTAATCGAAAAAGCTCAAAAAAATGTTTTGTAAAGCATTAAAAGCATTATGGAAGGCTAAAAAGCATTATAAAGCATTAAATAGAGTTTTACCAGCATTTTAGAGCATTATTGAGCTTAAAAAGCATTATAAACAACTTTTAAAAACATGAAAAAATTCCGAATTGCGATGAAAGTGAACAGAACGAATTCATGTTGGGTTACTTACAAGACAGGTAGACATGACTTTAAACATTCAATATTTAGGACCAACAATTTCAAATTGTAAACATTTTGATTCTTACAGAATGTTATTAAAACCTTTTAGCGTTTTTGCGGCAAAATAAAGCATAATAAAGCATTTTTCAGGGCAAAATAATGCATTATAAAACACTTTTGTAGCCAAATAAAGCATTATATAAAGCATTTTGAGGGCAAAATAAATCATTTTCGGGACAAAATACAGCTTTATAAAGCTTTATTGTGGTTACTTAAAAGCATTATTCTGCCTCAATAAAAAGCATTATTTGGGTTACCTTGGTAATAATTACAATTACCTATGCCTATAGGTATTCAACCCGTAGCCCTCTAATGCGACTCTTATACCTTGCTCAATGTGGGGCAAATTAGAAATTATTTACCACTGAAGAACTCGGGAATTCCAGTTGTTACGTAATAGAAAAAAAGACGTTTATTTATAATCGATCTTGCGAAACACATAATTTAAGCAGAAAAGTAAATTACAAAAAGCATTTTGTACCAGTTCATATCTCACATCTTATTCGGAACTGGAAAACCAAGGTAATAAAGCCTTTCGAGTGTTTACTCTTCAAAATAACTTTTTTAAAAAGATTATGAAGTACAACTCAACATTTTTAACAGCTGTCAAAACTAGTAGTAACTAACAATTGGAAAACTGTCATAACAACAAATCAACATTTTTAAAAACATTCAAAACTGATAATCCCTCCTTTCAAAAGGGTCAAAAGTAGAAATCGATGTTTTCAAGAAGGTCCAAATTATAAAGTACCACTTTTTAAAAAGGTTAAAAGCTAGATATACTACCGTAAAGAAGCTTTTATAATATTGGAACCGTAGGAAAAGCAGAAATTCCAAAAACTTGACTCTTCAAACCACCTTCAAAATGTCAACGTCAACACAGTCAGTTATTCCAGGAAAAGCCACTCAATATTTGGGAAGTGTCATTTCCTGGGGTGGAAAATTTGGTTTCATGCCCTATACTTGGAATAAAACAACCAACAGGGCCCTGTATAATAATGGGCTTAAAACGAAAATCCTTTATTTTTCACAATTATGCCTACTTTTAATTTATCAGATGTTTCTCGTGTGCCAGTGCGCCGTCATTCTTAGCAGCCCTAAAGAGAAGCTACAGCGAAAGATAAGAATGTCGTACATGATGTGTGTGTACGTGATTTTGAATGTGCATCATTTGGTCACAATAAAGCAGTACGGAACACTACACCGTCTCACTGATAATTTCATGGACATTACCCAAAAATTTAATGGTAAAAAACAACTAGCGTTATTTAAAATTTGAAATAACACCTTGGGTTTGGGATACTTGGGTTATAATTGTATAATTTGAATTTAGGACTTTATGGTCCACTAAAAATCGGTGGTGGTAAGAAGGTCCTTCGCCTAATGAGAATGGCTACCTTTGCAGCTCTTATTGGCTGTAGTAATGCCTTGGGTGCGATTTTGGCTCCACGTTCTCCAACACTTCTAACTTCTTTATTTGAGAAACCGGAGAATTTACCGATTTGGGTCAAACTAGCGATTGGAGTTTATCATGTGTATTCGTATTTAATTGGCTGCTGCTGCATCTCCAACCGGAGCATCTTAAGCTAATTAGATTCCGCTCATTACATCAAAAATTCTGAAATTCATGAGCCTTTATTTTTAAACCATTTACTTTTTGTAAAATGTAGTTTTATGTAACTAAACATTATCACCTTGTAGTGGATTGGCATAATCAAGGTGAATTGTCTATCTCGGTTTGTACATTGCACGTAGTCCTTTTCTACACCAGTGCCTATGTAGTCAATTTGTAAAATAAGAAGTCAAGTATATGTTATACAATGTTAATACGTTAACTGATGTGGATTATTCAAGTGGAGCAGTAATTACAGGTAACAATTAAATTTGAAGTTGATTTAGTTTTGAATAAACTTACCATTATCCATGTGCTTGGATTAGTAATTTAATGTTTTTCTGTTAATTGGTTACAATTCTAAAAGCAATACAACATGTTGTTTGTAATTTCTAGTTTCATTGAACGGCTGTATACTACGAACAGTCGTAAAAATTCGTTTGCAACCATAAAAACACTAAACGTACAGTCCAAGGGAGTCTGTTTTTCGAACTCGGTTTAAGTACACACATTGAGCGTCAGTCAAAGTTTCTTGTTTTGAATGGGTTCAATATCACAGGTCTGTGAACTTGTAGAACTCAAACTGATTTGAGGATTTTCACTTGATTTGGGAATTTCCACGCGGCATAAACGAACAACAGGAATTGAGTTCAACTGTAACTTATTGATGGTTTTAAAGTTTTGCTGAATAATTCTTTTTAAATGATAGGCTTTTTAGTTCTTTATTTAGTTTATCTTTTCTGTCAATTTTAGGATTTTTGATTTTTATATTTTGCGTGTTCTGGTGCCACTAACGTCAATTGCATTTTCTTAGAGGCAAGCAGCTTTTTATTTGGTAGGCAGCTTATATTTAAATCTACTCTCGTTAAAACTTCACTATTTTGTATTTATTTTACAGCACCGGTTCTAAAATTTAAATACCTCACAGCAGATTGTCTTTAAACATTTATAGCATACACAATCTGTGGTGCGAAGCGAACCAGCAAGGACTGAAAAAATTACTGCTATAATTGTCTGCATTATTTCGCTTATATTAATCGATATACTGACGAAGACATACTAATGAATGAGTACACTTATGCTCAGAAAATTAGTAAAAAGAAAACGTACTGGCTTAAGCGTCGGTATTTTTGAGTTTTCGTCAGTCTATTAATAAGGGTGCGTTTAATATTGAGTCAGTATATTCGCACTCAAAAAATGGATAGCAAAGAAAGTGTACTGCTCTAAGGGTGTCTTGTTGAACACATATTGTGAAGAGCACGTTTTAAGGATTTGCATAGAAATTTGCATTGCAAGGATTTGCATATTAAGGATTTGCATAGCAAGGATTGGCATAGCAATTATTTGTATCGTAAGGATTTGCATAGCAAAGATTTGCACAGCAAGGATTTGCATAGTGATTTGTATAGCAAGAATTTGAATAGGGATTTACGTAGCCGTGATTTGCAAAGCAAGAATTTCAACAGGGATTTCCCTAGCCGTGATTTGCATAGCAAGAATTTCAATAGGGATTTACGTAGCCGTGATTTGCATAATGATTTGTATTGCAAGGATTTGGATTTGGATGGGATTTGCAAATGCAGGATTTCCATACTAGAAAGTCTAGCAACACTGTAAAATTTGCACAAGATTTGTATGGGATTTTCATGGGGAAGATTTGAATGGGATTTGCATTGTGCGGGCTAAAGTCCAACCTGACCAATATTTTTACTCATTTTAATCATTCGTCATTAAAATTTTATTTAAAAATAATAACAAACTTGTAGGTTTTAGCGAACGTCTACAAAAGGCAGAACCACAGCACCAAGACATACATTGGTACAATAACAGGGTAGTTATTAGCAATGCTGTTCTGTACACCAACAATTTCTGTGCTACATCCGTGTATCGATCCTCCTGTCTAATTTTCCTATTAAATCTCCTATAAATCCAAGCAGTAACATTCTCAGTTACAGTGATTACAGTCAAATGCTATTTTCTAATGGAGCGTATCCCGAACTTAAAACATAACCCTGAGACAAACATTTAAGACTAAAAATAAATAATACACTCATTTTAAATCCCATTCTATGCAGTACTCATTGACTTGGAATCATTGCATCGAACGCTGCAACTTTTGGTCTTCCAGGGCTAGGACACGAATATGAATCTTTCGCCCCAGTTTACAATGCTCCCTAAGCAATTTAAAGTTGTTTTGGGCAGAATCGGACCCTCTTCCATTTTATCAACCAAAAGTTGGAAGAATATGGTTTGGTAAGCAATAGTTTCTTTTTTGTATTACAGAAAAAAACTGACTTATTGACAGAGCTGTAATAAAATGAAATTTTCACATTTTATTTTCCTGTATACGTACTATATTTGTTACATGATGCAATAGCTACTGGGAAATATAAATCATGATTACTGATAGTCAATTGGAGTTGATCGTGACGGTAAACAACAATTATATATTATGGATTAGTCTTTACTTACGCGAAAAGTTTGGTAGTTATAAAAGTTCCATTCCGAAATTTTTAATTACTCGCTATGAATAACTTATTTGCTGCCGACTTGAATTTTGTGAAGCAATGCCAATTGCCGTATTATAAGACAACATTTTCTATTTGTGATTGTAATTGCCAAGGTAACCCAAAATCACTAAAAGCATTAAAAGCATTATTAAGGCCAAAATAGTGGGTTTCCGGTTTTTTAGAGCTCACATCTTCTACTTAATCGAAAAAGCTCAAAAAAATGTTTTGTAAAGCATTAAAAGCATTATGGAAGGCTAAAAAGCATTATAAAGCATTAAATAGAGTTTTACCAGCATTTTAGAGCATTATTGAGCTTAAAAAGCATTATAAACAACTTTTAAAAACATGAAAAAATTCCGAATTGCGATGAAAGTGAACAGAACGAATTCATGTTGGGTTACTTACAAGACAGGTAGACATGACTTTAAACATTCAATATTTAGGACCAACAATTTCAAATTGTAAACATTTTGATTCTTACAGAATGTTATTAAAACCTTTTAGCGTTTTTGCGGCAAAATAAAGCATAATAAAGCATTTTTCAGGGCAAAATAATGCATTATAAAACACTTTTGTAGCCAAATAAAGCATTATATAAAGCATTTTGAGGGCAAAATAAATCATTTTCGGGACAAAATACAGCTTTATAAAGCTTTATTGTGGTTACTTAAAAGCATTATTCTGCCTCAATAAAAAGCATTATTTGGGTTACCTTGGTAATAATTACAATTACCTATGCCTATAGGTATTCAACCCGTAGCCCTCTAATGCGACTCTTATACCTTGCTCAATGTGGGGCAAATTAGAAATTATTTACCACTGAAGAACTCGGGAATTCCAGTTGTTACGTAATAGAAAAAAAGACGTTTATTTATAATCGATCTTGCGAAACACATAATTTAAGCAGAAAAGTAAATTACAAAAAGCATTTTGTACCAGTTCATATCTCACATCTTATTCGGAACTGGAAAACCAAGGTAATAAAGCCTTTCGAGTGTTTACTCTTCAAAATAACTTTTTTAAAAAGATTATGAAGTACAACTCAACATTTTTAACAGCTGTCAAAACTAGTAGTAACTAACAATTGGAAAACTGTCATAACAACAAATCAACATTTTTAAAAACATTCAAAACTGATAATCCCTCCTTTCAAAAGGGTCAAAAGTAGAAATCGATGTTTTCAAGAAGGTCCAAATTATAAAGTACCACTTTTTAAAAAGGTTAAAAGCTAGATATACTACCGTAAAGAAGCTTTTATAATATTGGAACCGTAGGAAAAGCAGAAATTCCAAAAACTTGACTCTTCAAACCACCTTCAAAATGTCAACGTCAACACAGTCAGTTATTCCAGGAAAAGCCACTCAATATTTGGGAAGTGTCATTTCCTGGGGTGGAAAATTTGGTTTCATGCCCTATACTTGGAATAAAACAACCAACAGGGCCCTGTATAATAATGGGCTTAAAACGAAAATCCTTTATTTTTCACAATTATGCCTACTTTTAATTTATCAGATGTTTCTCGTGTGCCAGTGCGCCGTCATTCTTAGCAGCCCTAAAGAGAAGCTACAGCGAAAGATAAGAATGTCGTACATGATGTGTGTGTACGTGATTTTGAATGTGCATCATTTGGTCACAATAAAGCAGTACGGAACACTACACCGTCTCACTGATAATTTCATGGACATTACCCAAAAATTTAATGGTAAAAAACAACTAGCGTTATTTAAAATTTGAAATAACACCTTGGGTTTGGGATACTTGGGTTATAATTGTATAATTTGAATTTAGGACTTTATGGTCCACTAAAAATCGGTGGTGGTAAGAAGGTCCTTCGCCTAATGAGAATGGCTACCTTTGCAGCTCTTATTGGCTGTAGTAATGCCTTGGGTGCGATTTTGGCTCCACGTTCTCCAACACTTCTAACTTCTTTATTTGAGAAACCGGAGAATTTACCGATTTGGGTCAAACTAGCGATTGGAGTTTATCATTTTTTGGTGGTTTTATTCCATTTCTACCCGGTTGCATTCTACTGGTCTTTCCTTTTTTACTATGTGTACACCGTCATTCCAGTGATACGAAGGATGAAGTAAAGGACATTTCTTATATTAGGCACTATTATACGTAATAAAATGTCCTTCAAACAGTATACGTGGAAATGTGATAGCTAATAATAATTAATCTTTGTTAACGGTACAGATGCTCTGTAGCGAAAAACCGGCTAGCAAAATCAACTAACCTCCGTCCAACCACCATCCGCAAATGCTACAATGAACTAGCGATAGTTCGAAACTACTTCAACCATACATTCGGCCTGTGGACGATTGGGACAGAAATATTTAGTATTGTTGTCGTGGTCCTAAATATCTTTCAAGCTGTTGTTTTGGGGAGCATCCGAGCTTTTGTCCTCAGCCTTACAGGGTGCACTTGCCTCATTTTCTTGTACAGGGAATTTGGCCAAGTTCACGAAGTGTCCTTGGAAACTCTGGCATCTTGGAAGAACCTTGCCAAGCCTGCATGGTTCACTGTTTACCGTCGATCCTGCAAGCCATTGTCAGTCACGATTGGGTCCTTTTTTTATGCCGACAAATTTCTTCCGCTGACAATTCTAAGTATTATAGTCTCAAATGCTGCCAATTTAATTGTCACATTTCGAAAGAGCGCCCATGATAATTAAAAGGAGCAAAAATGCATAAAGCATTGGAATTTTCTAAAGAGCGACAGTAGCCGAATTAAGTACATAATTCTGGCATGTATAAGACCAAAACAAAAATATACAATAAACTCATAATTCATTATATAAAAACAGGTCTATGTAGAATACGATCATTTTATCCATACAGTTACGAATACTTATCTAGTAGGTACATAAGTAGTGCGAATAAATAGAACATCTTTATACTGCACAGATGAACAGCATTTGTGCTACAAAGTGCATGAAACTAGAACAGTATCATGACCATAAGTTCATTGCTACAGTAAGTACATAAATCCATAAATCAAAGGCCGAGGTTAGGTCAAATGACGCTGAAAAATATATGCATACAATAAAACCCTGCCAACTTCCAATTGCTAACAAGTCGTGTTTTTTTGTGCCTAATAAGAACAACTAGATAAGGTAATGGAAAAATAAAAAAGTGACATGATCATAGACATAGTATAGTTACCCAGAGATTCCAGACTGAGATTTATAATCACTTTTGTTATAATATAATGTCTGGGCTTATTAAATACTAAAAAGAAATTACTTAATAGTTAAACACCTTAACAAATATACAGTTAAGTTGTAAGTACTGGACGTGGTACTTTATTTTGACTACGATTACAGCACTGCAAGAGCTAAACATTCAACATTTAAAACTCCACGATTAATTTTCTCAAAATGTTGTGGGAATCAACAAATATGGCTCCTATCTTTTCAAAAGTTCGTAATAGTGTATTAATGAGTCTGGCTGTACTGAACATACTACTAGGAGTTTCACAAGGTAAGGAAAAAGATACAAATTGTAAATAGGTAACAAAGTATCACCACTACTATTTGACTGACAGTCGCAAATGAATAATGATAATATTCTAATAACTTACAAGCAATATCATTTTGTCAGTCTATTACTAATCTGGATGTTGATAGGGCGCTGGACTGATCATATAAAAGAACTGACGGTCCCTCCGCGTGTTGCTCTTCATGATATTGCTCATTTAAGTTGCCAGTATGACTTTGGGGAGGAGATACCGTATATAGTCAAACTGTACCAGGGTCATAGGGAATTTTATCGGTACACCTTTACCGATTTACCCAGACACCGGCAATTTCGACAGCCTGGAATAGAAATAATAGTGAGTCATATCTGTTTAGTAAATCTAATTTATTTTTTCAGTATTTTCGAAACTTATCAAATTATAACAAAAGTATTATTTTCATTCGTTTTTTATTCGAAACATTTTTTAGGATTCACATGCGAATGAAACTGAAGTCACAGTAAGTCTTAAGATAGTGAGCTTAGAAGCCAGTGGTACATACACCTGTGAAACCGTAGCGGACAAAACATTTATGGCAGACATTAGAAGTCGGCGTATGGGAGTTGTAACCGAAAAATTCGAACCATCAAGCCCCATTCCCAATCCCACTCCTAAGTCACAAGAAATAGTAAAAACCGTCACGATAACGGCAGCACCAGCCACAGCCCCCACATATTCATCGGTTGTCCAAAAGCCTCCTGTCCAATCTACTTTACCTGTCCAAAAAACCCCAGAACTTCGTTGGCCTCCGTCAGCTTCAAGTCCAACGCCCACCGCAGTGCAAAAAGTACAGATGGTAGTTACCCATACACCAAAAGTCTTGGAAAACATCAACGACAAGCATCCTAAACCGAATTCCCAAACCAACCCCACAGCAGGGACTTCTAAGTCCGGAACCGGAACCGGAAGCGGAACAGCTTCCGGAAGTGGAACAAAGTTACAGGAATTTTTCTATAAAAACAAATCCCAGCTTAATCTCAATATTTTAAATGTCCTCGTCCCCTTCTTTCAATCTATTCAACGGAACATGACCACTCTTATCAATCTGAATGAGAAAAACCTCACGAATTATAGAGTAGCCCATGATTTAATAAATGAAAGTATGGTCAAGATAGAAGTCAACATTTGGAGAAATCGACGAAACATTGTTCAGTTCTCTGAGGCTTACGACAAAGCCGAAAAGGAACTCAGCGTCCTCAGTCAAACACTGCAAGAATCAACTTCATTTCTGGCTCGGATTTAATAATGTGTAATTGATGAGCTCCTACCAAAAATAATCCCAGCAACAACCGGACTAGAAACCTTAACCTTATTAAAACAAACAAAATTATTATATCCATTATGTACTACAAATATGTTTTACATTTACGTAAATTGTTTTTAACAAAATTTTTGTATATAAATCGGAATCAAACATGTATCCTTCTGCTATTGCTGTACAATATTAGGCGAAATTTAATTTTATCTAGTATAAATGTATTAACAATTAATATTAATTAAAATTAATTCTGATAGGAATGGAGAATGGAGAAATGTACTTAATTAATTTTGTGACTTGCTGTCGTTCCTTCCACTATTTGCTGCGGAATTTCCATTCATCATTCAAACAATTCAAAGTCTACGGGGCGGTAGAAGTTTAGTGAACAAAAAGGCGGCATAGCACACACAGCGACACAGCACAGTTCACAGTAAAATTGACTGACACTGACTACGATGTACGACCTAAAAATCTAACAAAATAATAGTTGAATTGAACTTTAAATCGTCAATTTTAAATAGTTTATTTTTATAACCAGTTTAATTGTAATTACTACTAGCTACTTATTTCGGTTAGACAGTTAGGCTGAGCAAAATTAGATTAACAAAGTTAAAAATGTGGTTTTATTAGTTAGTTTGATGGTTGTTCGAAACTGAAAGGGTGGATCGGGATTCGGGTTGGATAGTTGATAGTGGATGCATTTGCTTTCTTTTATGATGGAAAAAGTTTGTTTATTAATCGATTAATAGTTTACCTACCGATGTTTTGATCGATTTTAAATTTGAAGTTTTGTGTATGCAAATTGTATTGCTACTGCTGTGCAGAATTCTGCAGTCTGCAGCCTGTTGCTTTAAGTTTTTTTTGTAAAGAAGTTGCAGTTTTTCCATCGATTGTCGGTGGCTGTTATTTTCCTGTAGCAGGCATGGTAGTTGGTAGTACTTGGCAGTATAAAAGTCGTAAGTAAGTAACAATTTGATTTAATTATAAAATTGAAAATCTTAAATGATAACGGGTAAATGAATTACGTATATAATAATTAGTGTTCATTTAATTAGTGTTTTAGTTTTCAATTCAATACATTCAACATTATTGTCGGAACGGAACAGAATGAACAGATGAAGTCTTGAAATCTGAATACATCTTACTTATGCAAAGTTTATTTATTTGTTCATTAAAGTTGTTTTCATCATTCGTCATGGGACCAGAACCGGATTATTTAGAGGATGAACATCTGCAGGACGTGGACCTGAATCGCGACCTGTCGTCACCGGAATTATTTGAGGATCATCTGAACGACAGCAACTTTAATGACGCTAGTGACACAGTCGAGAAATCAGCTGTAGAGCAGATCTTATCTTCTGTCCGAGGACTTGTGAAAAGTGAGTATACTTTTAACTGTAATTATTGTAAATCAGATCTTAAGCTTAAAATTTTGCAAATTCGAATTTTACAGCGGTTACGTAGCTTTATGAGATTTTTACTATATTCATATTGTCATATATTACAGTCAGTGTGTTTATCAGGGAACCAAAAAAATACACGTTATGAATGATTTCTTAGTTGTATTTTTAATTGTGCGTAATACTGTTATCAACTGCACAGGTTCGAATGACCAAGATTTATACTCATGTTTACTTGATGGGTCAAGCATAAATGATGAGGATCAGCTATTGCAACAAGTCTGTCATAAAATAGGACTACTGCGCTCCAAAGAGTTTAACGATTTGGAAGAACAATTATTCTTGTTTCTGGTCGAGGAATGGATGCTAAATTGTTGCTTTCGAGCTCTGGAGTTTGTTGTTGATATTTTTCGGTACATCTGCACGTAAGTTCTTTTCATACGAATTAATTCATTAACACATTAAGTTTCCGTATTTAGATTACTTTATATTTTGTCTTGTTGTACTTATTGTTACTACTAAGGTTAAGTGCTTGCCTATTCAGCTCGATTATAACATCGATTATCGTTTTTATTATTACAGGGTGGTACCAACAATCGACATAGTCCAGGATTATCTTATTCATTTTAGTCAACCCTTCATGCCACCGCACATTCGGCTGTGCTTGTTTCCTGCTGTAGTCGATATCGCCAACAAAAGATTTCCGGGAAGATTTCAACAGCAGCAAGTGACAGATAACTTTGTAAGTAAGAAGTAGTGTTATGATACCTAATTATTATTATTATGAAAATTTGTTTAGGCTAAAAAAAGTAAATTTTTATGGTGTTCTAGTTAGCAGGAGTTGAGAAGTACCAGGTATTTGCAACGCATAATGAGAAATCAGCGGGCAAAGGTGCTTCCGTCAGTAGTGCTGCAGAATTCATGGCATTTTGGATTGGCTCTTTTAAGTACTACCTGACTGTTGAATCCTCTGAATTTGAAAAGAAATTGCTAACTGGTTTTTCTTGCTGCCGTTCCAAGGTTACCGAAGTGTGTGTCGAGGATGAACATAGAATGACGGTGAGGAATAATTTTATACTTGCTTGAAATTCATAAGCTCCTTAAACGAATTTTAACACCAGCATAGCAGTGCAATCGACAGCATAGCACCCAATGTGTTCTAGTGTTTATAGGTAGTTTAGTCGAAATTGAATACCTAAGTTAATTGTTTTTATTTGTAGTGGAATTTAAATTAGTAATGTAGTAATTTAATGATTTTATGTATTACAAAAGGTAATTCTTAGCTTCTATTTTAAAATTATTCCTTATTTAGTTTGTGCGTGAATACTAATGGTGTCTTACTGTCTTGTTCTTTTACAGATGCTTAAAGTCTTAGTCAAGTGCCTACTGGTTAAACCAAATAGAACAACTCTCCTCCTATCATCCTTATTTATGGTTTTTCTTCAGTCATTAGAATTTACACCGAAGACGTGGGCAGGAATGAAATTCCTCATTGGCAAGCTTAAAGCGGCGGTTTCGCATTTTAAAAGTGATGAAGCTATTTTCAGCTTTGTGTCTTCTGCCATCTCATCATTTCTTCAATGTGTTGATGTGAACAACCAAAGTTTAATTCATGAATTTGCATCATCATCAACGCCAGTTCATTCTAGTATGAATCCAAGTAGTGACATCAAAACCAACGATAAGGTGCATCAAATACCTCCTGCTGTGGCTGCTAAGCATAACAGTGTTAGTGCCTCGAGTCAGAGTGTGGAAGATTCTGGATATTTTGGAACTGTATCTACCAGTGTCTCTCAAGATAAAGAGAACCATGAATTACCGGTACCCTCAAGTTCACCTCAAATTCAAAACCGTATCTCTACTAATAGCAGTTTGATCGGAATTGCTACTAAGTTTGGAAATAGTACTACAGCTCCAGCATCAGAAAAAACTTTGGACTTGTTAGAAAAATTAGTGAAGAAAATGAAGGCATCGAAAGTGAACCTGTGTTTAGAATCAGATAAGGATAAGCTTCGATCTCTCATCCGGGATTTGAATACATTTCTGTGATTGTATTGTATTGTAAAATTCTCTATTTTTGTACTGACGTATTACCATAGCAAAGTTTTTTTACAATGTGTAAATTCTGCTGTTATTTGCAACGTAGTTTTAGCCTAATTGACGTTTTTATTTATTTTATAAAACTTTGTGTGAAAGTATGTTGCGAGGTTGCGACCTTAATATTTTAACTTTTGGCATGGCATTGCGTGAAGTTTGTATTTTAGCTGTAATTACTTAAAGCACAATTTGTTGTATACAAGTTACAATGACAGTACGAGACAATGGGGCTCATTTAATTCGAATTTCACTTCGCCTTCTTATAAACCGCAACAGCATCATTTCGTCACGATATACTTATCTATTGTTATGCAACCTTAATATACTTTTTATTGCTATTTCATTTAATTTACAGAATGTAGTAGAAATCATTTAGGTACACTATTAAGGGTTTACATTATAAACTTTGATCTTACACCACGTATGGTTAGTGTCAAATCAATACGTATGTACTAGCTGTAGTACTTATTAGTCTTTGAAAGTTTGAAATTGAAAGTCTTGTCAGTGGCTGAGTTCCACATCGAACAGCATCTTTATTCACTTCTAGGCCTCTAATTTGTGTCCCACATTTTGAGGTTTCAATTACAAATCGAAAAATGAAGCATTTGCCAACAGCGATTTTGTTTTTTCTCGGATACCTCGCGCGTAAGCCGAAATATCTAAAATCTAAAATTATTTAATTATTGTATATTATTTATTGTAGTCTTTACAAGTAATTGTATCTAAGCTGAATATATTTCTAAATCAATTATATAGGTAGCTGCCAGAGCCATGACTTTCAGCCCAGTGGAAAATTTGATCTGTCACCTAAGGACATAGTTGATTTATGTACGGTCGTCGATGGCTCTCCTCCCCCAGAACCAGCGGAATGTGTGTACATGAAGTGGGTAACATGTGAAGGAGGTAAACATATAATGATACTTTTTGTTTCATAATTAGAATTGATAAAATAATTCTTGACAATCATGACATTCCGTTTATACGTAACGTAAAACAGCAAAAATGGCATTCATTCAATATTATTCTTAAATTTTGAAGGTGAGGCGAACCCAGCCCGTCCTTGTGGATGGTACCAACAAACTAAGTGCTCAGAAGGGAGGAAAAAGAGAGAAGCTGGTGAAGAAGCCGAAAAGTAATTACTATTTGTTATTTGTTAGGGCCAGTTTATTTAAAATAGCGTTTTTTTAAAGTTTTTTATTCGACGGTGATCAATTTTATATTGTTACCTTCGTTATAACTTAACAGTGTCTGGACTCACGATGGACCACATTCCTTTAATGAAGAAGTTTACCTTGGATGGCCAGATGAGCAGTAAAGTCCGGTAGCTGCTTCCTTTTCCTACAGCGGCTGAACTGCGCTGCGTAGCAAACGACTAAAATCATATTCATTACACTAATTGCTATGTAGGACTCTATACAATTTACATAATAAATATCCGAATAATTAGCACTAGCCTTTACCATCATACATACACATTATTTTTTAAAATTGTACTGTCCTTCTGTCATGCCAGAATTGAAATGCACATAAAGTTTATAATAATTTCAACAATTATTGTTTTGGTGATAGTGCTAGGATAGAACTTCAGTAACTTTAAAGTGCCTGCCTAATTTTAACATTCCAGCGATGCGATGCTACAAAGTATTTTATTGCCAATGAATTGTAACAACATTTTCTCGGGTGTGTGATTAATGAGTAATAAAATAACACGATTTATAATTTTATAGTAATAGCCATTAGTTTCATGAGCTTTCTTTTCAGTGTGTCCTTGTTGCTCCAATTTCATTGTAACTAATAGCCAGTAATAAAATTTAATCTTTTTAATTCTGCATTATCACTTATCAACTTATCATTATGCAATTTATAATTGGGGGTAGTTATGTAAGGATCCTATAGTCGATTATTGCCTATCCCATCCTATATATATATATATATATATATTCTTATTGGACTCCGAAGCAAAATACAGAAATCGGAATTCCCTGTGTACAATTACTTACCTACATGCATGCCTCCAAAATATTATACAAACTAAATATGAGTATGATTTAGCTTTAACCTACAAGCTGCTGAATTTCAAATAAAAGTGGAACGTATTGACTTGCACAACAATACCGCTATTACTGTTGGCACATTGTATACAATACTATTGTATTTTTGATGCTTACTATATTAAAAGCGAAAGCGTTTTATTTCATACAATAAATTGAAGTACTGTAGTAATTTATTTTTACTGTAATAATTTCATTATTACTATGATGAGTATGCCTGCTGTATTTGTAGCAGAAGAGCGACCCAATAAAGAGATGAATGTTGAATGCGTGCATACCTAATTAAATGACAAATTAATTCCTTAACCAAACCAAAACTTAGCTAACTATAGCCATCGTTCCAATACAAAATATTCCAGGTACTTAAATATAAATAAAATGTAGCCTTTAGTATCGATTTAATGAACGCGACACGCGACATATTATAATGGTAAGCGAACAGTAAATAAAAAAATTGGAAAGTGACGATCAAAATCAATGCAAACTTTGCCTAACATTTGTTTCGATTGTATTTCCCTTTTACCTATGCTCTATGTAAACAATCACTGTGAATAAATTCGAAACTTTTAAAAGCATAAGATCAATTGATTCACAAATTAAATATCAACAATTACTATTATTGTTTATGTTAATAATTAGAAATTGGCTCTCACTAATTACGTTTTGCATCTGCCGTCAATTTGATAGCCCATGGATTTTTTACTACATACATTTATTTTAGTATTTACTAAAGAGTTGATTGAGGCAAAGTTTCTTTAGTCGGAAGCATAAAACTTAAATTAATTAATACAAGCTACCTTCACATACATATTCATAAAAACATGGTGTGCTTTGAAATCAAGAAAATTTTGACTGCTACCTTTTTGTGCTTATTACCTGGTAAATAATTATTGTACTTTTGCATATTATTATAACGTTAAGGTACCAAATTAAAACAAAACTAATCTACTTAATTAATTATTTGAACAGTTTTAGTAACCAGCTTTAAGCCCAGTGGAAAGTATGACATTTCCATGGGAGAGCTAACGCCATTGTGTTCTATGGTGAAGGAATTTGGCGAAACCGGAAAGCCACCGGAGCCCAAGCCCTTTGACCCAAATGCTGGCAAAGGGGACGATTGCATTTATTTCAAATGGGTTCCTTGCGAACGTAAGTTCATTTATTTATGAGGCTGAATTTTATTTTTATTAGAAATCTCTATTCTGCCTGTTATTGATGTCATTTATTACTTCTGAAATGGACCAACTTTCTTTAATAGGCGTGGGAGATCCGAGCAAGCCATGCGGTTGGTATGAGATGACAAAATGTGGTTCCTCAAGAAGGAAAAGATCTGGACAGAGCGAGAATGACATTTATAGTTTTTCAAATAGGTAAATAATTTAATTTTTAATCGGTACTTCGGTACTTTTATTATTTATTTTACTTTTACTGCTATTTTTTGTTTAATTCATTCATTGCAAATCTTTTCATTCAGAACCAGACGTGAGTCTCCTAATGACTTGTATGACGGCCCAGTGTACCTAGGATTCCCGGATGAGCTCGAGTTCGATAAAGATGTACTCATGAATTAGGAAATTAAATATTATTTTCGAGTCTAGTTCTAGTAGGTACTTCTACTATATCATTATTATTTAAAATGGCTGATTATTTATTGTATGTAGGTATTATTTATGTGTACTAGTATACTTTCAAAGTAAAATGTTCCAATTATTTATGATAAATTCTATATTTAATCTGTATTTTGAAGCAAAGCATCTTTTAAGGCACTCAGAATGAAAGTTGGTATAAAAATATCTGTAAAAAAAATATCGCAGCGAGGCACAGGCTGAGCCAAAGTCAGTGCCAGAAGCGATTACTTGTGTAATAAATTATGATTTTAACTGCATTTTTACTGCCTGTCAACTGTCAACTGTCTTCACCACCAAATTTTACCCATCAGCTCAATGTCATACAAATAAATGCATAAAAAAGCTAATAAAATCTTTACAACAAATGGCTAAAACTATCTACATTGTAGTATTTGAAGTACTGGCCTTAATAGTTAGTTTAAATTCAACTAAATGTAATTTTACTACGTCGCACGATGTGTATGTAAAGAAATAATCAAATAATCACACATTAGTACTGTTTACTGGATTACATAATAATTACAACACATTATCTGCTGATAATTATATTAACTACTGTTTATTGAAATGGATGAAACTGTAACATTAGCGATCGAAGCTAATATAAGTAAGTAATGGTAATAAACAAGTAATTTAGATGTTCATGCAAAGGTCATTTATGGAAATGTCAGATGGTGATGGTAGTGAATTATTACTTAAGAATTATTAGCTTTCGATAAATTTAGCAAACACTCTTGTTTGACACCTAATTTCCACATCGGGTTACTCAACTAAATAGCAAGGGAGATGATTTTCACATTTCGGATGCAGTTATCCATCTGTCTGGCAGTAATTCAAGGTAATTAGTAATTAGTACTAAATTACCTATGACTTAACTTATTTGAGTTGCTAATACACTAATATGTTGCATTTTTTTGTATGCTACAACCTGCAAATTCAAAACTAGGTTACATCACGATGGCTGGATTCACTCCTGAAGGACGATTTGATATTGGACCCGCTGAATTGGGGGCCATGTGCCCCTTAATTCGACAATTTGGTGAATCTGGGTCATCACCAAACGCAGTTAATGTCGTTGATGGCCCGGACGGGGATGATTGTGTCTATTTCCAATGGATGTCTTGCGATGATGGGGGTAAGTTTTAGTTCATGTATGCAACAAGCTTAAGCTAATTTTAATTATTAATACTAATAATAAATTCTTATTAATTTAAAAACAAAAAACTTTAGCAATAATCAGTAATCAACAAAATTACAGCAAAATAGTTGACAGTTACAATTTACAATTGGATTTTGTATTTTAGATTCTGAGCCGGAGAGACCATGTGGATCTTACGAAATGAGAAAATGTGGAGAGTAAGTAATTTAATTAATTAATTTAAGCTAAAACACAAAAATACTGTTTAATACCAACATTTTTAATCGAATTTCTACTGTAAGTGTAGGAACACTCAACTACTTTTATATTTTTACCTACTTACTGACTTCTTAATATTATGGATACAAATATGATTTTTGCTTTTTCATACACAAATAAAAATAGGAGGAAAAGAAAACGTCGAGAAGCTGAGCCCTTCTTTGGTCCCGAAAATAAAGAAACTTCGGATCCTAACATATCTCCATTCGTTGCCTTTCCCTATGAAGCTGACGATTTGTTCGAAGATAACTAGAAGATGATGATGATGAACTAAATAAAAATTCATTTATAACTACACGCACCTATATAGAAGATGCAATCAAGTTTATACGTTATTTTTGTTTCACTTTGTCAGATTATGAAATTAAAATTAAAACATTTATTCTTCATTTAATGCATTCATTACCTCTACCTCTATGCTATCTGTAATTACCTACATCAGTTAGTTAAATACAGACTTGAGTGCATTGCTATAGTACTTACAATAAGCATTATGCATAAATTGTAAATAAACTTTAACTAAATGAACATATAAACTCACTAGTCAAACCTACAATACTTGCCAATAGCATTACTTACTAGTTAGAAGTTACGGACCGACAGAAATAGCATTCGTAGGTACATATTGGTAATTATAATTGGCAGTTGATAGGTAGTTACATACAGTAATTAGTACACAGTAACAATGGCGATATTTAACGATACAAAATGAATCAATCAATCTCTAGATCCAAAAATATAAACAAACTTGACACGCAGTTATCAAATAATTATTACAATTTACAAACTTAAGACAGTGGAGATGTAATAATTCCATATATGATTAGTTTAATTTGATTAGGATTAATTTTGTACGTAGTGCATCATCACTACCGAAAAAGAAATGAAGATTCATTACTTCTGTACGATTTTGGTCATCTTCAGTCTACAGCTGGGTCTGAACTCGGTCGTGGACTCGAAATCCATTGACACCGTCGGTACGGGCACCAATAACATTACAAACAGTATCACTAATTTACTGATAACAGTGTAGATCGTAGGGTAAATATTAATCATTCTGAAACACTCAAACTATTTAGGAATTGAGGAAAATGGAGCGGACAGATTTGCAGCTAATCTTGAAATGGAAATGGAATCCAATAGTAACGTTGAACGACACCAACAACTTCAAGCCCGGGTCAAGAGAGGAGCTAAAAAGGTCACTGACGAAGAAGATGCCGCTGGGCGTGGAAGGGGCTTCAATAAATTTAGGCAGACTAGCAATTCCAACGCTGTCAGAGGGGGAATGTCGGGTATTTCGGGGTATGTTTCAATAACTTGGTCCTAAAATCTAAAATTACATTGACAACAACATTGATGATGATTATTGTGATTATTACTTGCATTGGTAATTTAATTTAATCAATCAATAATTTAGGCATGCTGGAATGAGAACGAAAGGCTTCCTGCAGAACAAATCTCATAGTGCGCTGAGTAGAGGAACAGAGAAGGTATAAATAATCCGTAAGTATTTATGTACAGCAATATTTATTCTGTAGAACAAAAAGCAGAATTTAAATGATTTTGTATTTTACAAGCGCATTTTAAGTCAAGTCACCTAAACTAATTACTAATTACCTGCGTATTCAGTAATTCAGTACCTACACACTAATATTTTGATTTTATTGTAAGTTCAGCCGGCTTCGATTCAACTGATTCAACATGAGTCCGAACCAACAACACCACAAATAGATGTTGACACTGACAGTGTTGACAGTTGACCGTTTGCTCCAGAATACCGTCATCACCAGAAACTTGTTTGGATTTGGATCAACCCAGTAATTATATTTTCAACTTTGCTAAAAAATACAAAAACTTAACTAACATTCATGCATGTACGTAATTATGATTATGATTGATAGAATAATTTAGCCAACAGTTGACAGTTAAACTAATACATAGTTAAACAACCTGTTGCAGTTGCCACGCCTCTGCTCTGCAATACAAAATATGTCCGTAGTTTACAGTTGACAGTGACAGTGTTAATCAGCACAAGTCAGTCAGTTTGATTCAGTCAATAAAAAATAACACGTCTGTAGTATATAATTTTAATTTTACTTTCTTTGCAATTGATAGGATTTAATTCACAAAAATGCTATGCTACTTGTACGGGCTGTCATTTATGATTTAATAGTTTGTGTTTTACTAGTTGACAGGACATTATCTTGATGTATTATCCACTTCACACCTTTTTGTTCAATTTATTGAGTCATGTAAGTAAGTGTATTATCATTTTTCTGTTCATAAAGTATACAGACAATTATTATTGGATCATCAAATCATCATACTCACGCAATGTTTATTCAAATGGAGCATGCACATGCAAAATTAAAACATTACTTACAACATTTAATAGAAAGGTTTAGTAAAAACAAGATACCTACCAACGATTTGAAAACTAAACAAAATGAAAGCAAACTGTTCAAGCCAACGCAACGGCAAAACCTGATTTGCAACGTTTTGAAAGTAAAAGATAATATCTACATATTTCAAAAAGTTCTATCTATAAAGTCATAAATGAAAGACCCTCGGCCTTACATAATCATAATCAGTTTATCTGTAATAACCGATGACGCTGTCAGATGTAAAAATAGCATCCACTGACAC
>JAQFZC010001994.1:0-25560 GCA_034695205.1 Dicyrtoma fusca | reverse complement strand
TGTAGACAGTGCAAACTCGGTTACTTAAATTTTGTGTAGTGGGTGCATAGACTGTGTCTTACAAGTGCAAATAGATTAAGACGACAAAGCCAGCGGCAAGGGCATAAATTCGATAAAGTTGTACAATTGTTTTTCAATTTCATTCAATAAAGTACATTTATTTTCCATGTACGTACCCGTGTACAGATCCATCAAAAATTAAATATTTATCTAGCACTTTACTAGTTTTACCAATTTGTGCTTTTAAGTTTATCCAGTTCAGTAACTTATTGCATTTTGTACTGTCTTTTATCATGCCAAGGGCTTCACGGAAGATCCTTAAACATGGTGGAGGTCATAGTGCTGAGTTTTACCTACGTATTCCAATGGATTTTGATTTTTCCTAGCACGGTTGGTACTAATTCAAAACTGTTCCACTTCAACCCATTGAGCATTTTTGAAACATCCTATTTGGATCACTTTACCTTGTCTTTCATTTCTTCGCGTCAAACCCTTGCTTGTAAGATACAAGACTAATAAGTTATTATTAATTTTAAGCGATTCTAATAATTATCTATTGAAATTCTGTAGCTCGTTTGACAAAGTTAATCAAATTGTCATTCCTTTATCGAGCAGTTTTTGAAAGCGATTATTTATTTAAATGTCACCGTTCGTAAATCGATCCCTTATAATTTTTAATTGAAAATTGCATTTTCTACACGGAAAATATTTCCCTTAGTCGAAAAAATAGTTTTGAGTTACCGAAAAGTATACGCAAAAAAGGGTTCAGTCTGCAATTTGGTGTTCGACTAAACTAAACAGTGTGAAAAATAAAAAACGAGCATTCGAATCGCTTAGGAATGATGTAGCTATACAATTTCGCACCTTAAGATCAACTTAAAGTATTTTTCTACGCTGTAAGTCGTAAGTTGAAAAAGGTTGGAATCTGTATAATATGGTAATGAGTAGAAGTGTAAAATGGTTTCTTTTTTGCTTGCAGCTGTCAGAGAAGATTTGCAGACGTTCGTGAGTGAAGTGACTGTAGTGGAAACAAATGGTAGTAATTCAAATTTTGCGATTGGAAATCCCGTCAATTCGACGGACGGGGACGGAGAGAGTCAATGTGAAAATGAACCATCCATTACGATGGCCATTCCAGACAGCGTGACAGATTTCTGGCAAATCCTTCGCACGGTAACACAAGTCAACTCATTTCTCTCGTCTTTCTTATTCCAAATGCTAAATTGAATGACATATCAGCATTCAGCTCTCCTAATGTGGAAATGATCGTTTTAATAATCCGACTCAATGACACTTGATCGACGCTTTTGTACAGTGTGTTTGTATGCATGTGAAACTAAATGACAGTTCGAACAACGTGGGCTCAGTCTCCAAATAGAGTAAATCCAGTTTTGGTCTATTGACCAACCATCTTGGCTTAAAATGCTGCCTATTCAAAAGCGTCTGAATAGGAAATTTTGCACCTTTTCAAAAGCTTGTAATTACTATATTTTGCACCGTTTTGAAAAGTGAATATTTTGTATTTTGCACCTTTTTGAAAACGTGTAAATATGACATTTTGCACCGTTTTGAAAAGTGAATATTTTGCATTTTGCACCTTTTTGAAAACGTGTAAACATGACATTTTGCACTATTTTAAAAATATGTAAAGTAGAGATTTTGCACCTTTGCGAAAACATGTAAATAGGAAATTTTCCACCTTTTCAGCAGTGATTACGTCATTTTGCATCTGATCCCACGTTATCTGTGTATGTCTCTGCATGCCAATAATATATAATCATGTAATACAGAGTTTTACTCGAATAGGTTTTAGACAGAAGGAAAGAGCTGGAACGTAAATGTTTTCTGGATACGTCATCTTACGCAATTATGATCTGGCCACTTTTAATGCTAACGGAAGACGTCCCTGAGTTAATTAGAGTTTCCTTTGAAAATAATGAAATTTTCCCCATGTACCAGCATGTGCTGGCGATGGATAAAAATATAATTTTTGTTTTCCCTCTCTTGGGCAATTCTTCCAAGTCGACTTGGACTGCGAATGAAAGTAGAAATAGCTTCAACTGCCAATTATACGAACTTTATTACATCCGAGATTTACTTTTTATCGAATTAGTTGCTGGCAAGATATTTGATCGAGATTTCCTAGCAAGAAAACATCAGAGTAGCAACTTGAGAGATGTACCAATTAATGTACTTGTACAGGTAAATCTACCAAATTATTTTACACATATGACTCACGAGATCATAAAAAATACTGCCAAAAATCCAGAATTTCCCCTCAAATCGTATTCCATGATTCTCTAGGTACAATAGCTACATGTAGAACAAATGAATGCTGCCAATAAAAATAATACATTACGTCTTTGAAAGATGGGATAGATACATATACAAAAGCATTATCTTTACTTTGGCTCAAGTACGATTAGCGCTATCTGAAAGTTGCCTTAACCTCTTGGGAACCGGGAGACCATACAATATTGCGTTACAACCATGTTTAGTCTATAAATTAAAATATTTAAAGAGGCTTAAAAATTAGCTTTTTTAAAAAGGTGAAATAAATTAGAAATTAGCTTTGTTAAAAGTCAGATAAACTAACATTTAGCACTTTCAAAAAGGTCAGTACAAGAAACTGACATTTAAAAAAGGTTAAAACAAGAAATTAACCGTTTCAGAAAGGTCAAAACTAGAAATTATCATTTTTAATATACCGTAAATGCTCGAATAGAGCCCCAGTATCTAATAGAGCCCCATGATACGCATGAAAATTTGAAATAGAGCCCCACTCTCGAATAGAGCCCCTCTCTCCAATAGAGCCCCATAGGGCTGCATAACACAGAATTATGCTTTGCGGCAATGCAATGCGGGAATTTGGAATAGAGCTACAGTCTCGAATAGAACCCCAATCTACGACATACAATTGTAAATAGAGCCCCAGGGGCTCTATTCGAGCATTTACGGTAATATAAAACTACATAAATCTCCATTTCAAAAAGGTTAATTGCAAAACAAGTCAAATACACTTTTTTTTTGTAGAAATGTGTTTACGATAGCTAATCATGCTGCTAAATCAAATAAGTTGGAGGGGCACTTTACATTTTTTTCAAGCTTAAAACTGGTCTTGATTTCTTTTTGAAAAAAGTGTAAAACGCCTTATTTTCACTTATTAGCAAAAGAAGTTTGGAAAATTGTAGATAGCAGACTTAACATTTGTGTAATTCTTCAAGCCGAATACGCATTGGGTTTCGGAAAATAAAGATAGTGATTTTAGCAGTAGCCGAATCACACTGTAATTGATGGAATGGGAATCCATTGCTTATTTATAGTGCTTTTAATTATTGTGAATTACATTTGTAGTATGACCCGATACTTGCAATCTGGTCCAGTTTGTCGAATACAAGTGGAACCTTAAGGCTGACTTCCGGTCTCGCCCACCAGATGATCACTTTCCTATCCAAGTCAATGAACTTTTCGTATGTACCTTTTCCCTGCTAACCTATTTCAATTTTATCAGTTTTATTAGTTTTGTGCTACATTATGAAAAGATGTTACATAATGCGTATAAATTTTGGCAGGGCTAACATGGTTCTAGGAACTGGCTGGATAAGCCAGCTTCCGAATGGCTCATTGACTGGAATGGGTGACCAGCTGCTCCGGAAGCAAGGAGATGTCATTTTGTCTTTGTCGGAAATTCTTCCATACAGACTTGAGCAACTTGCCATGAGTCCTTCAATTTATGAGTCAAAGTTCAAATTCATTTTATCATGAGCCTTTCAATGATTACGTCATTTAAAATTTTAAAATCCTATACGTATATAAATTTTCTCTTGCGCTTGTAAAAATTTGCATGTATTGTGTTGTTTGCATTTTAACAACGAATGCATTTAATGTTTTTTTAACGTCCTGAAACTAAGCTAGTTATAATGTTTTACATTCTTTGAAGACGCAAATATTATGTTTTGCATTAGGTATTTTATAAGGTAGATTTTTAATGTTTTCCTTTTTTAAAACGTACAGATAACGTTTTACTGTTCTAAAAGGAGTTTGTGTCCAGTTTTGCCTCTTGTAAAAAGAGTAGATTTCCTGTTTTGCTTCTTTTAAAAAGAGCAGATATGTCAATGTCAATTCTTTTTTAAACAAAGTGTTTATGTAATAGACCTGTATTTGGCATGTTTTGCACTTCTGCAAGAAATAAATATCGGGCTTCCCGTGTGTTTGAAAATGCTTAAATGTAACATTACGGTCTTTCTACATGACGTATGTATCTCAAATACAAGTCTATGACGTAATATTGATAAGGCCCCTAGCGGTTTCTATCTCTATACCACACACTGTATTATACGAAATTAATAATAAGTTTATGTATGAAGTGGAGCTACTGGATTACCACCTAAACTACAAGATAATACGCCTTTTTAAAATGTTTCCAGAGTTGAGGCCTATTTTCGACGACCTCCCACAACAGCCATTACGGATATTTATCTTGACACCTTCAGCCGAAATTTATGGGTGGCTTTCTGTATTTTCTGGCTCGCTCTCGCCTCCTGTCCTCTGTTTTTTCTCAAACTGAAACGAACCTTTTCCCAAGGAGACGAATATTACGAAAAAGAGAATTGGGCCCAAGATAAGGAGATGTCACAGAGCTCTGTTCTCATCTGTATCGGTGCAATCTGTCAACAAGGTATTAATTTAAGATGCACCAGTAATTTATCGTCAACCGGAGACCTCCAGGCTCCAGGTACAGATGTAGTACACATATCGTTACTGCAGCGTGGGGCTCATCCATAAATTACGCTTGAGAAATAATTCAAATGGACTCCTATAATAGTAAAAGTACCCCTAGGTAGGCACTTTGTAGCACAACGTTTAAAATGAGAGTTTGAAATGCTAGTCACATTACATTTACACAGTGCTGCCCAAAATTTTCGCTAGTCTAGTCAAGTCTAGTCACGTTCAAAATCAAAGGCAGCTAGTCTAGTCTAGTCAAGTCACACTGTTTTCGAGGCGTGTCTAGTCTAGTCTAGTCAAGTCACACTGTTTTCGAGGCGTGCCTAGTCTAGTAAAGTCTAGTCAACACAAAATCTACCCTAGTCAAGTCTAGTCTAGTCATTTTTCTGCGCCTCTTGCTATTCTAGTCTAGCCAAGTCACAAGTTTTGAAAGATTCAGCTGGTCTAGTCTAGTCAAGTTAAGCGGTCGAAAAAAGTCGAAAAGTCTAGTCAAGTCAGACTAGACTAGGGCAGCATTGCATTTGCAAAGCTTCTCTTCCGCTTTTCAATCGTAATTTATTGAATGCCCCCTTATCTAACATATTTTTTTTAGTTTGAATTTGTTTCTTTTTGAATTGTGTCTGTAAAGGATGGTTCTTGGCCCCATCGTCAGCATCTCTACGCATTGTATTTTTCTGTGGGCTCTTTCCCGGTTTAGTTATGTACATTTGCTATTCATCTTCGATTGCCTCACGTTTTTCTGTGGATACTCACTTCTTCCGTACTGTTCCGGAATTGCTTAAAAATGGATTTCAAATATATGGCGCTCAGGGCTCTTTTCACGCAAACAACATTCTAAGAGTTTGTACAAACACAGCTGCATTACATATTTTATTTATATTACATTTATCCAATTCTTATTAGCAGATATAATATCAGCTTTTTCCGCGTGTGTTGTGTAATTTTGCTGCTAACAAATCAAAAAGGTTTTCTTCAAAAATACTTCTTCAATAGCAATGCCGATTAGCCCAAAGTTTACTTTAATTTGCTTTAGAGACCTTATTTCATGTTTTTGAAAACATGCAAAACTTGCTATTTTAATAGTCATAGGAAAGTTGTCAAACGTTCTACATATTTAGATGTTTTTGAAAAGATGCAAAATGTTCTGTTTACATGTTTTTGAAAAGATGCAAAATGTTCTGTTTACATGTTTTTGAAAAGATGCAAAATGTAATATTTACATGCTTTTGAAAAGATGTAAAACTTAACAATTAAATGTTTTTAAGCCAAAAATTGCTAGTTTACTGATGAAAATGGCTGATTCACTTCTTCAGTAACTTCTTCACATTAGCTACCTCAAACTTGTGAAAATAATTATTAGGTATGTATGTAATCTAATGATTAGAATTTTTCCCCGCTAATTTTATACGCTCATAGGGTATCCTAAAAAGTCAACCCACCACAAAGAAACCTTCCCCTGTCATTCTAAGTATGGCTGATGGAGTGGACAAAATTATGCAAACTAGGTCAATTCTAATTAGTGCCGACGCCTACTTTTATCACATTAGCTTGAAAAGTACTAATTACACGGAAGATGAGCTCTGCACCCTCAAATCCAAAGTTAGGGTGGAAGGTGGACAAGGAGGATCAGTAATGTGGTTTCGGAAAGATGATCCGATACGAAAGTTTTTTGATCAAAAGTAAGTTTTTTGTTCCCTCGTGAATATATGTACATTCAAATTATGTACATACATGAAGAAAAAATGTGTCATTAAATTGGAAATTGGAGCGATAAAATAAATCAAAGGAATTCTTCTTTTTATTTTTGGAGGATTTTTTCAAGTTGTGATATTTAAGTCTTTTGACAGGTTGGGAATGTGGAGGGAGCGTGGACTGCTCTTTCGCCAGCGCTTGGAGTATAATCGGAAAGCACTTCCAGTTTGTTCAGATCAAATTCCGGAAATGAATCATCTTGGCCTGGAAGATGTGGGCAGTGCATTTCTTGTGACTGCAGTGGGTCTACTAACTTCTGTCAGTCTACTTATCGCTGAAAATTTTATCGGTAGATTCTGTCGAATGCCGTCGTAATCTTGGAACTACAATCTCCTATCTCACACAACTTGACTTTTTACTTTGATTACTCGTTTTTTATTTTTTTTTCTTGGTACGGAGACAAAGCCATCCCATAAATCATGAAATGACAGCCACAATTTATTTCTTGGAGACACAAAGTCAGTAGTGTAGAAGAAATTATTTAAATAAATTATAGATTACGGAGAAGAGCATACAGTTACTGAAGAAGCAAAAGGACCGAAATTTACATTTTAAAAGTGTACGTGTGTTCTATGTAAAAGTTGGGTATTGCTATCTCAATTTTTTACAATATGTAATTATTGTACGGGCAGTACTCAGGAGTTTGTAACATGTAGCGGCAATTGTGTGGAAACCACTTTTTATAGTTTGATGCCTTTTTTTAGAAACATGTTAGCCGAACTTTTGGCCTCTTTTTGAAAACGTGCAAGTGGTTATTTTTTGCTGTCTTTTAAAAACATACGAAATAGAACAGCTCCTACTTTTTCAAAACATGGTACACGAGTAGTTTGCACTTTTTCAAAAACATGTAAATAGGGAGTTTTGCACCTTCTTTAAAACGTATAAATTGAACATTTTGCACCTTTTCAAAAGCATGCAATTAGAACATTTTGCACCTTTTCAAAAGCATGCAATTAGAACATTTTGCACCCTTTCAAAAACATGCAATTAGAACATTTTGCACCTTTTCAAAAACATGAAAATAGGACAGTTTGCGTTTTTGAAATATTTGAAGATAGGATTGCAACTTTCGGCGGAAAACGTCTACACAAGAATTTCGTCCATAATTTTGTTTAAAAGATGAGCCATCTTGGTTACGCTCTGAGAAATTCGTAAACTAGTCATTTTGCTTCTTCAGTAACAGCATGTATTACATTGGTCTGTATGACGTACTTAAGTCTATTGTGTTGAGATGCATTGTATTAAAATAATTCTGTTCGCTCGAGTGAGAAAGGTAATAAAATATTCATTGGCTTTGACTCTCTCCGCTCTCTAAAACGGGCTCCATGCAGTAGCCGTGGACGAAATCGTTCCTGGGCTGATGAGGATGGTAGTAGCTGATCTTCCCTGGCGGAGCTCGTTTGTTGAGTGAGTTCTGTGCGAAGGGCCCCGTTCCCTGGTCCGTGGTGGAGCAGCACTTCATTTGGTTGGGACAGGTGAAGTCTCCGACGCACTGTTGCAGGGCTCCGAAGGACACGACGGAGAAGCCGGTGGGTGGGAACTGGAGTGGACTGCTGGAGTTGAGAGTCCGGTCGTCATCCTTGCGACTCCCGGCGTCACTGAGGTTCATGGACGCCGTGACCACGCGGATCGGCACTCCGATGTAGCGGTGATGCTTCACTGTTGGACACACTCCAGGTTTCGTGTCTGAACAGAAAAAAAATAGAAAAAAAGAGCGAAAAAAAAAATAAAAAAATAAAGAAAGCCAACAGAAGTATTGAGATGAAGTACCTAGATCCCTAGTTACATAATATTTACACATGAACTCACGATTAGGGACCATCCATATACTACGTCTACGGTTTTTTACTACTCTCAATTAACCTTTGTCACAACGGCAATGCAATGTACTTAAATTACAGACCCAGCCACCGGAGCTTCTACATGAGCCTTCGGTAGCCACAAATGAAATAGATACATTAGCATTTTAATTAAAAATGCTAAAATTAAAAACACAAAAAATATAACTTGAAAAATTTGAATGTTTTGAAAACCGCAATTTCTAGATTTTGACCTTTTTGAAAAAGTGTTGTTTAATAGTTTTGACCTTTTTGAAAAAGTGTTGTTTAATAGTTTTGACCGTTTTGAAAAAGTTAATTTATTGAATTAAACCCTTTTTTAGGGCATTATTTCTACGGTTTCACAGTTCCGAATAGGTTAAAAGCCGTAATCAGTTTGAGAAGGAAAGGGCTCAATTCTGAATTTACGTAACATATGGACAAAGCCCCACTTCCCACTCATTTCTCATAGTGTCTAGAGATACCGAATTTCCCCCGAAGCTGTTCCAAAAACTGGGTTTTTGTCACATTATTTTAACCTACTAAGGTCCCGTAAACTGAGCCCCACAAACTAAACAACGTGAAGTCAGATTTTGACAATTCAACTTCGAAGATTCGGTCTATTTTTACTGAAGATTTTGAAAATGTTCTGAATCTGTAAACTAGATAAAGGATTAAGGAATATGACCGATTTTGAAGGGAAATTTTGACGATTTGATCATTTTAAAAAATATGATACTTTAGAAAGAAAATGTAAATGTTGAAATATGTCCTTGTCTTGTAAAATCAAATTTCTGGAGTAATGGTATACCACGGCCACGGCCTACTTGGAAGCATGACTTATAAATCTTTATCTGTTCTGTAGATACACTTGTGTCCTAAATACATACATACACTGTGTAATAGACTCCAAAACTAGCAAAAAAAGAGCCAAGACTCCACCGTGCGTAGGCGACTGAATAGTGAATTTAACTGAAAAAATAATGCGGGACGGAAATAAAAAAAAAAGAGAAGAGAAGAGAATAAAAGACGCAGACCTTGTTCGCATTGATATTTATTGCAGCAGCCGTGTGGATCAATGAATCCGGTACAATTTCCCGTCTCCTTTGTATGGGAAGTACAGCCTGGCTCAAGTTTTTTAATGTGACACAATTCCCGATTGCCCTCCTCACAGAAGTAGTGCGGACAGCAGTCCCAATAATTGTCAGTAAAATATTCCGAGCAAGTTCGGTTGAAGGGGGCCGGGGGACACTTTGTGTTCGCACAAGGATCTGAAATTAAACGGTTCACAATGAGCAACAACACAACAAACAAACTACCCATTCTCTAGAGCAATTAACACTCCCCATTTACTTTACTCCCAAATATCTAAGAAAATTAAATAAAAAAATAAAAAAACAAAATACAAAAAACAGACCTGGTTGCGAAGTTAAGGGACAGCAATCCCATGGGGTTGATATTTGTAGTGTATTCTCGGGCTGTGATGGGCAGTACTGACCTGAGCTTCTGCACTTTTTTCTGTAATTCACTCTCCCTTTGTCTGTCCCAAAAAAAACAAAAGTTGAAAAAATTACAGAATAATCGTATTGTCAGAAGTCAGAGCTCATTTGAGCAATTTGTCTTGTCGACACAAACTGTCGCTCGGATTATTTGTAGCTCTCATTTTAATAAATGTAAAAATAAATTGCGAACCTGTGCAAAAATAAATGGGCGCAGCTTGCCAGGGAAGACGAAGGCTAACACAGAGTTGATCCGCACTCGGCTCTTTCACTCCACAGTAGTCTTTAATAGACAAAAAAAATACAAAAAATGTCCTATCTGTTTAGTGCATGCACTGCAGCTTTTTAAAAGAATTGCTTCAAAATTTATTACATTTGTATACTTTGTGCACTTAAATGTGTAATGCCAGCAAGGCTTCTGGATTAATACTTAAAAAATTCTCGTAACCATAAAAAAAATATGCCTTGTGCTACTTACCCTGGGAAGATACGTCTTGAAGTTCGTTACTAAAAATCACAAAAATTAATGCTACTGACACACTAATCGGGGAAGACTGTGCACTCGCCATTTTTGTCACTAAAAAATTAACACAGAAAATAAAAAAAAAATGATGGGCAGCTGTTGCTCTTAATTTGTAATGGTAAGCTTACTTGCATTTGCATTTGTAAACTGGAAAATTAGCATCCAAGGATGGACGTTTATATAGCTAAGGAGAAGTACGCTGAAGGGGGAGTTGAAATTAGTGGAGGGTGGTGTTTTCTAGAAAAAACATTTGTCGTATTTTACTGCGAGTTTTTTTTTAGAGTTTCGTCAGAATTGGACGTGCGAATTACTGCAGTAGTATTCAAAACCTTCTGTGTAGGTAATTGAATGTTAAATAAAATACTTAAAAATAAAAAAAGGCAGGTATCTATTTGTATTTGCTGGCATCAGTGATCTAGATATTAAACTTAGGATTAGGGGCTATATAGGGAATCAACCTACTGTGTATAATAGAGTACCTAATAGGTAGTGTTGCGACGTCAATAAAAAAATTGACTTGACCTAAAGTAACATGCACACGTGGAAAAATTAGTTGTATCCTTCCAGATACAAACAAAGATTAGGGCCAGCACAAAAGCTGCTACAGGCTACAGAGCATTCCTTGTAGTGGGGCATAGAGCTACTGAAGGATCACATTTGAAACATAAGGGAAAGTGAATTTTATTACCTTTTCAAAAACAAGAGTGGTAGTACATAGTACATTTTGAACCTCTCCAAAAATGTGTTTGCATACCTTTGTACAAGATGGTATTAGAAAATTTTGCATCGATTCAAATTAAGGAAAACGAAAAATTTCGCACTTTTTCAAATGGGAACAATACATACTATATTTTACACATTTCCAAAAACATGCAAATATGACATTTTGCACCTTTTTAAAAACATGCAATTAGCACATTTTGAACCTTTTCAAAAACATGCAATTAGCACATTTTGCACCTTTTCAAAAACATGCAAATATGACATTTTGCCCCTTTTGAAAAACATGCAAATACGATATTTTGTACCTTTTCAAAAACATGCAATTAGAACATTTTACGCCTTTTAAAAACATTGCCCAATAGCACATTTTACACTGTTTGAGAAGCGTGTAATTGGAAAGTTTTTGCACCTTTTCAAAACATGCAATTAGGATATTTCACACAGTTCCAAAACATGCGAATAAAGCATTGTACACGTTTTCAAAAACAATCAAAAAGCGCTTTTTCCATCGTTCCAAAACGTGTCAATAATCAATAGGACATTTATCCGTTTTTTAAATAAATACACCTGTCGGTAAACCTGTAAGTACGTTTTTCAAAAAGTTGTAAAACTACTCTTTGAAACGAAAAAGGGTTATTTCGCTTCTTCATCCCTAAAATGCACCTAATTGTACCTAAGTTATTCTCATATTTCCAATTTGAGTTTTACAATTTCTGCAGTCCAGCACAATTAACATAATGAAATATATCTGCCTTTCTGCAGTTTGTTGTGGTTGTTGTTTGCCCGTGCTGTAGGACACTGGTACATACTTGGGTTTATTGACATGTTTTGTGTGTGTGTGTGTGTGTGTTTTCGTGTTTGGACGTATATCTACATTTATGATAATTGCGTCCACTTGTAGTTATTTGAGGAGCCCTTTAGCACGGGATCGTGGGAGTGAGTGTGGCGAAGAGAGCAGGGAAATAATGAGATATGACTCCTATTTTAATTCTCCTCACAATAATTCTTTTCAATGGCCTCTCTCACTTCCTCCTCCGCTCCAGATTACTTTCATTATTTATTTGAGTTGAATGCAGGAATTACATGCAGTGGCCCACTTTTCCGCTTCTGCGTCTCCAAACCTTCCAGCAGCCTATACAGCCTATACAGCCTATAGAGACAGTAATAGAAGCTTAGTCCAATTCCGATTTCAGCTTTAAGGACAGTCATCATATGGTCAGTACACAAATCCACTAGAGTACTAGTACAACTACGGGTATGTTTAATTCCTTATTGTTAGATATATACAATGCGTAAAATATATGAGCAGTGATATCAGATGGAATTCAATTGTAATTCTTGCCCCTACTTCCTTCCTTCCTTCCTTGTGGAGTCGTGGCTACGTCCGCATCACAAAAAGAGAATTACCTGTACAACCAGCCCAGCACCCCGCATCGCTTTCAGCCTTTCTGCTTATTTTCCTAGTGCTGCACAAATAGAGCTATCTACCTTTATTAAAGGGACTGCAGGGGACCTCGCATTTACTACATTAGGAAATTGCAGGTAGGAGACTGCTAACCTTGTTTCGCATATGTATTTTGGAAATCGGGTTTAAAACGTAAACAGTAGAGTGTAGCTGTTTTAAAAATAGTGGACTGTATTGCTTGGATTTTTTAAAAAGAGTTGATAGTTTTGCGTCTTTGGATAGAGTAGATTTTAGGTTTTGCATGTTTTAAAAAGAACAGATTTTCTCCTTTGCGTCTTTTAAAAAGTATAGATTTTCAGTTTTGCATCCTTTTGAAAGTGTAGATTATCTGTTTTGCGTCTTTTAAAAAATGCAGATTTTTAGTTTTGCGTCTTTTAAAAAATGTAAATTTTCAGTTTTGCGTCTTTTAAAAAATGTAGATTTTCAGTTTTGCGTCTTTTTAAAAGAGTAGATATCAGCCTTCGATTGCTTCTTTTAAAAAAGGCACATATTTTGTTTAGCTTCTTTAAGCCAGAGTAGATATTCTGTTTATTTGCTTTTAAACCAGAAAACACATGCTGCTTTGCGTACATGTGTACCTTGAATGTTTAAATACTTTGCGTACTTATACATATTTGCCTACCTAAAATGGAAATATGTATGCAATCTCCTGTTTTAAACTTGATTTTACAAAACGTTTTTCGGTACATCATGCCTTACACTATTTAGAAGCATCAATATCGCGATTTGAACTTTTTTCAAGCGTGATCCAATTATATTTTACATCCTTTAAAAGCCTAGTTTTTTACTGTTTACCAATATCATTACCACGTGTTGCATCATTTCAAAACGTTCATTCGTTCATTAAGAATGATAATGCTTCACATCTTAAACATCAAATTTTTAAATTATTTTTTTAACTTTTAAAAGCCAATTTGCAACTCTTGCTACACATGTGCACATTTTTTGAAAGACGTATGGGATCCAACTTACACTCTACGATCGTCTGACGTAATAGTTGAATGATCCCTAAAGTTTTAGAGGCAGTCTATCTTTTAGGTTGTTTAATTTCTGTGTAAAGCTAATCTGTTTGCGTTTTTGGATGCGTCAACCTCGCATCCATTCATTGTCATTGCAAAACAATTTTCGTGAATTTAAATATCAACAACAATTTCCGCGTATCTTCGTGTGCGTTTAGCAATGCAATCTAAACTTCTATCACAAATGTGAGTGTAACATTTGCAAATTACTATTATTATGCTACAATCCTTCCGTCCCACACACGTAAACCTATTCCAGTACCTTAGCAGTGCAGTAGCTTCCATCCAGTTAGAGCAATGGACTTTAATAAAAAGAAAAAGAATAGAAATCACAGATTTAATCATGAAAAAATGAAAGTGAACTCACTCACTCATCTATTCAACTAACTGCACATTTTTTTTATTTTTCCTCTGCAATCAACAAATTATGATTCTAATCACCCTTCGCATGCTATCCACTGTACAATGACAAACAATAATGACAGCTCACAATATTTTTAATTTACTATAAAATGGCTCCCAAATCAGGGATTTGGGAAAATCTGTCAATAGACAGATAACAATAAGAACAACAATAATAACAAATACCCAACGTTTTTACAACATTAGCATTGTTAGCATGTCTCTCGTGTTGTTGTTGTTGGGAGCATCATCAAACACATTCTTTTGTCACTTTTATGGGGCTGGCTACTTAGTGATTACTCATCTACGTATAATAGTAACCAAACGAAAAAATAGAAATCATTTTTTTACAAACCTACACACACTCTGACATTATAGCCCAAGGAAATTTTCTAAAGCGATCTGCCGCATTGAAACAGTAGTTGAAGCATTAAGTTGTAATAATGGTTCATCATCCCATGAAATCTTTATAGCAGTCAAATAAAATTAATTGAATGAGAGCCACCAAAAGTTGGACTGTAAAATCTGAATGATTAAGCCGTAATAGGAGAATAGGACTGGGCTGGTGAAATGGACGAAAACGAAAATACTGTAAATCCACCATAATGTAACTGTAATAAGGTTCTGAAGAGGTCGATCAGATCAAATCAGAATAGTGAGCTGGAGGCCTGTCATAATTCAGTGCCCCTAGTAAACCTAAATACGTAATTTAAGGACGTTTTGACCATTATGAATTATTGTTAGCATCGTCATCATTAGTCACATGGAAACTCTATTGTAAAATAGTTTTGAAGAAAGAATTCAATGAAAGTAATAAAACAGTCATTTTTGTGTTCCTTTTCTAAAAAAATTATAAAAAGTATCGACAATAATCAACATTACAGCAACCTTTCCTATAATTATAGTGTCCAAAACTCCAAAACAATCAGATCATCTTTGCTCTGTTTAAAAGCACGGGCCGGACGCCGGAAAGGGGCGTGACAATAAATTACAGTAGGATTAGAATTAGAATCATTAGAAGATTAGAATAGAACTTACTATTACCTACACATCAGTTCGAAATTTCATAAATCACAAAATATTTAGACATATGGAATATATTTTGGTGCAAGTCCTTCAAACATCCATCATTTTCAAATTACACAAGTATTCAAAATTGTAAGGAGGAATTGCATGCAGCACCGAGCACGGGTCAACAAAATTTTAAAAGTGAAAACTACTGAAAGGGTAAAGATACATTAGGATAGGGCTAGGACTTTTAAAACTACTTGAGATTTTAAAAAAATCTATATGATTTAAATAAATTAGTCCAAGAGACGGGAAATCTTTGCTAAATTAATAAATTAAGAACAAAATTACTACCAAATTAATCCCACTGACAAGATTGAAGGGAATTTGAGAAAATGTGCGGGTGCAAAGACTGTCTAAAAGGGATGCTGCCGACCCTACCAGTGCTATTTGCGGTATGCAGTCATAAAAAATTGAGGGAAAGAAAAGGCATTGCATTCTATTAATCCTATTCTCACATATTTCACACATTTTATTCAAATGCAAATGTTTTTTGTTTTTTATTTATGCCATCATTTCTATAGTCCATCACGTCTATAGGCTTCAGTACAGTATAACTGATAACCCAGTTATAGAAATAAATATTTTCAAATTACAAAGGCAATTGGACCGTGCTACAATAAAAGTAATATAGACCCCTCACTTCCAGTAACTTTAACTTGTAGATTAATTTGGCCAGGATCCGCCATTACCATAGGAAAGTGGCATCTAATTACGTAATTAGACGGACTGAGGAAGTGAGCATATAATTATAAGTTGCTGGGCCCTTTTCTTAAGGAGTTCCTGGGCCTGGCCGTACATATGTGATTGTAGTAGTTAGTTGCTGTGGTGATAAATGGAGAAGTAATGTGGACAGACTGACTGAGAGGAGCTCTCTCTCTCTTCTCGCTAAAAGATATTTATGAAAATTAATTTGAAACTGACGAACTAATTGTTGATTTGGGACGCAGTTCTGGTTTGTGGTGGCCCAGTTCGTCCTTGCCGTCCAGCAATTCAAGTACATGCATTATTTGGTGGCTTTTCCAGCCTGGAATCAACTCTTCTTCGTCGGCTGGGCCTCGCTGGATTTCTCCGGCCTCGTCTGCCTAATCGCATTTGTCTTCATTCAACGGCGTCTTATTGGTCCCTGTCCTCTCATTACAGTAAGCACACCATCACCCGGAACATAAAGCGTCCCTCCACATCCAAACTCCATTTCATTACCATTCCTCTCCCCGGCCACACACTCACTGTCAACTCTACATATTTTATTGCACCGAGCTGCTTAAGAGGCAAAGGGACCCTAAAGGCTTCTATTAGGGAAGAGTTTTCGTCAAATATTGTGGGCGCTGACTGAATGCCTGGGGAATAAAATGACACAACTCTATTTTGGTTGAAACTTGAAACTATGGACGACACAATAAGGCTAACAATAACTGAAATTATACATTTTGCAAAAGGATAAAACAAGGCGCTTATGCACGTTTTAAAAAGGTGTAAAATGCTGTATTGGCATGTTTTTGAAAAAGTGAAAAATGTCTTATTTGCATCTTTTTGAAAAAGTGAAAAACGACCTTTTTGCATCTTTTAAAAAGTGGAAAATGTCCTACTTGCATCGTTTTGAAAAAGTGAAAAATGTCCTTTTTGCACCTTTTTGAAAAAGGGAAAAACGTCCTTTTTGCACCTTTTTGAAAAAGTGAAAAATGTCCTTTTTGCATCTTTTTGAAAACGTGAAAAACGTCCTTTTTGCATCTTTTTGAAAAAGTGAAAAATGTTTATTTGCATCTTTTAAAATGTAGAAAATGTCCTATTTGGAAGATTTCACAATATGCCAAAATATATTAATGCTTGCTTTTTGAAAAGTTGCAAAATCTGAAAACATGCTTTTTTAAAGCACACACAAGCTTGTTCCCATCCTTTTCGAAAAGGCAAAAAAAAATGCTATTAGCTCTTTTATGAAAGCTGTTCTAGCCTTAAATGGATATGGAACAAAAAGACAGTCAATTTACTAGTTTCATGTTTCTGAAAAGGTCACAGTTGCAACTGTTGCAAGAATGCGTTAGTTAGAAGTTTTTTGCAGGCCCGTTAGCTATTAATACAAGTTTGAGTAGTTGTTTTATATAAGGGTCATTTTGCCTCTAGACTAACCCTTTTGCATCACACTATGTACAGAGAGATAAATACAGATTCTACGAGTCAAATATTGCCATAGGCATTCATTGCACTGAAATAGTGAACAGTGGCCTAGTAGGCTGTTGGGTGGCAAGAGTGTAAAAGTAAAAGTTGGATCCGCGGTCTGTCATCATCAAGTATCCAACTTAATTACTAATTTAAAACTAATGAATATAATATCTCCTACCTGCTCCCAATGAACGCACAAAACATCTCCACTACACAATACATAGATGTACACACACACACACACACTCACTCACAGATTTATTGCTTCAACCTCCAAAATTAGACACACATTACATTGCCACGTATAGCACTGCACTGCACTACTGCACAGCTATTTAGAAATCGTTCATGAAGCATAAAACACTCTCCGTACACACACATACACATACATTTGTACATCTATCATAATTACACGCATTCTGTCCTCTTACAAAAGCCTAATAAAGACAAATATCTCCGTTAAAAATAATTTATGGGAATTAATTTACAAATCGATACTTAATTATATAATCTTGACAGCTCATTCTTCTCTGGCTCCTTGCCTTGGGCTCCTTGGTCACCTCACTTGTGCTGGATTTCATATTTTTGTATCAACCAAACTTCAGGAATGCGCTCATCTCGGGTCAGCATCCCCTAATAGATTTTTACAACAAGGGGGATGAGATTCCCATCAAAATTCGCATCTTCCAAGTTTTGAACGTAAGTGCTGCCATTTGGCCATTTTTTAAAAATATTGTCAAAATAATTAAATCAACTGCAATGCAATGCAATGGTGCATTGACCTATTCGAAACTGAGAAACAATGGAAAGAATGTTTTGCAAAAGTTTTTAGTCTACAAATTAACCTTTTCGAAACGGTCAAAACTAGAAATTAACACTTTTAAAAACGTTCAAAAGTAGTAAATAACATTTTCAAAAAGGTCAAAGCTAGAAATCAACATTTTAAAAAAAGTTCAAAAGTAGTAAATAACATTTTCAAAAAGGTCAAAACTAGAAATCAACACTTTTAAAAACATCCCAAAGTAGTAACTAACACTTTCAAAAAGGTCAAAATTAGAAAATACACTTTCTAAAAGGTGAATTTTCCTTTTTTTAGCACTGCTGCATCCTCCAGGACAAATTCAACTGGAAATTCAGACCAACTGATCCCAATGCTACAGTGACCTCCTGTTGTTCCACGATAGTAAATTGCGATGGGGCCGCTGATTGGTTCCCGAAGCCCTGTTTGCCCCTCATTGCAGGGAAATATGAGGAGTTGGTTCTGATGAAGTCGCTTGCGACCCTCATTGGCATTGTACTTCTTCTTCTTTTGCTCATTCGGTACCTTCGGCTGGCCTCGAAGAAATGCAGGGAAAAGCGAAAAGTGATCGCAAAAGAGAAAGCAAAGGCAAAAGCGAAAGCTGAAGCGAAAGCAAACGGAAAAACGGAATCTGAAACAGAGGCGGAAGCAGAAGCTGAAAGAGAAGCTGAAGCCAAAGCCAACGAAGCTAAAAATGCAAAAAAGAATTCCCCTAAAGTTACCCTCTGCATATGTGTATTATGAATTTGCTCAGAATCCGTTTTCTACTTTATTTTGATGAGAAGCACACGTTTATTATTTAATTAATCCACTATAGTGAGCATGCACAATTGTGCAGCTATGCTTCACATAATTAGCTTGTAGCACAGAGTTAGGCTAGGCTCTAGGCTCTAGGCTAATCTGTCACCTTCCAGGATGTACATTTCTGTATCACATTATGTATAAGTATAAGTACTGACAGATATTTTATAATTTTGGTGACACACTTGTGTATAGAGGGATAGTGACAGAATCCCTACGAAATTTGGAAATTTCTAACCATCACATCATGGCCAACTTGAACCAACTTTAATTTCTTGAGCCAATAAATCCCAAAGACGGCGAGTGGAGTGCAGAGAGAGAGTCGAGTCTTCTTATTTAATAAAGTATGATGAACGACTTGTGAAATGAAAATTAAGTAGCGGAAAATCAAGAGTTTCAAGAGCTACATTTCCATTATGACGGGATTGTTGAGTTTAGAAAGGCGCTGACATGGCGTGTCGCTTATTACACGCATCGCATCTTCCTCGACACTCAAGAGACTGCGATACAAACGGCGGTTTGAGGGACTCTTCACAAATTACTTACCGGGGGAAAAACTAATTATTTGTATAATTATCCTAAAAGGACTCGGCAAAGCTTCAGTCGTAATCGTAATAATAATCAATGGAATTTTTTACTGACGTCATTTATGGATGGACCTTGTGGAGGTGGTGGCTTGAGATGAACTTGTGCACGTTCACACTTTGTCCTCATCTCCCGCCTCCAGCTGTCTATCCCACTTTCTCCACTTTCTCATTGTACTTTCCCAATTTCCCATTTCACTTTGGGTTTTAGACCTTTCTGGAGGAAAAGAAGGAGGAAGGACCTGTCACTTATTACGTTATGTCATTGTTACTGTATTTCTACAGTGTGATCAAAAGTTTGTAAATTGTGGAATTGACATTTATACAAGGTAAAATGAATGTAATATTTAGGCTTATTTTTAACCTATTTGGAACAGGGACACTATAGAAGTAATGTTGTACAAAAATGTTTAGTATACAAAATAACACTTAAAAACGTCAAAAACTAGAAATTACAACTGTCAAAACTGTCAAAACTATAGTAACTCAAACTTTCAACAAAGGTCGAAATTAGAAATTACTATTTTCAAAAAGATGTAAAACTAGTAACGAACTTTTTCAAAAAGGTCAAAACTAGAAATCGTTATTTTCAAACATGTTAAAACTAGTCACTTGCACTTTTAAAAAGGTGAAAGCTACAAATTATCATTTCCAAAGTGATGTAAAACTACACATTAACACTTTCAAAAAGGTCAAAACTAGAAATTACCATTTTCAAAAAGGTGTAAAACTAAAAACTATCATTTTCAAAAAGGTCAAAACTAGTAACTTACACTTTTAAAAGGTGAAAGCTAGAAATTACCATTTTCAAAATGGTGTAGTAGGTCAAAACTAGTAACTTACAATTTTAAAAGGTCAAAACTAAAAACTCACACATTCATAAACGTCAAAACTAGTAACCTACACTTTTAAAAAGATGTAAAACTAGACGCATTATCGTTTCGAAAAGGTTACGGTAGCCAAATTAAGAATGAATGAGCTGCGAGACTCTTTGGCGTAGCGTAAAAGCCAAAATTGGCATCAAACTGTAAATTATTTCATTAAAAAAAATAAGAAAAACCGAAAACATGCCAATACTTACAAAATGTGAACTAACATACGCACTGTATCAGTAATTAAATATTGATTAAGGCTTACAAACTACACTTAACACACTTCCCTACTTGCAAAATGTCTTACGCGTCAGTTACAAATTGAGCACAGAGTGCGTCCAGAAGTCTGGACGTAGACATTCACGACCGTGTTGTTTTTTCCCTTGAATTATCTGCCGTAATGAACTCCACCGCGAAGTCATAAAGAACAGGATTTCATTTTATGGGTTTGGTCGTAGATTTTGTAAATCCTTGTGGAAGGGAATGGTTGACGCTCAGTGAATACTAAATGAAACCCTGGACAGGAATGTACTATACATACATACATACATATGCTTTATAGAGTATCGTAGATCTGGGTGGACGTGCAAAGATTTCCATTTAACCTATTCGGATTTGGAAACCATGGAAAGAATGCCTTACAAAAGTCACTGTTCTACAAATTAGCTCTTTCAAAAATAGTCAAACCAGAAATTAATATTTTAAAAAAAAATACAAAACGAACACTTTCGGAAACGTATCAAAACAAGAAATTTACATTTTAAAAAGGCCAAAACTAAGAATTAGAATTTTTAAAAATTGTCAAAACTAGGAATTGCAATTTTCAAAAACATTCAAAACTCTAGAAAACTAGCACTTTCAAAAAGGTCACAATAAGAAATTAATATTTTTAAAATGTTCAAAACTAGAAGTTGCCATTTTCAAAAACATGCACACAACTAGTAACTGACACTTTCAAAAACGTCAGAACAAGAAATTATAATTTTAGAAGGGGTCACAACTAGAAGGTAACATTTTCAGAAAGGTCAAAACAAGAAAGTAAAGTTTTAAAAAAGGTCAAAACTAGGAATTCACTTTTTCAAAAATATCCAAAACTAGTATCATTTTTTTCCAGTGTTCCTAGAAATTAGTTGCAATTTTGTTTTAAAAATAGTACATGGTTGTAAAATTTGTATTACAAACATAAACAAATTAAAATTCCGTTAAACAAATTCGGATTCGTATACTGAGACCGTTGGGCTATCCTCGATGGAGGACAGTGATGGCTTTTTTTTGTTAATAAAAGTCAAAACAAGAAATCGACACTTACAAAAAATCAAAACTAGGAATTGCAATTTTCAAAAACATTCAAAACTATAGTAACTAGCACTTTCAAAAAGGTCAAAGCATGGAATTAATGTATTTTTCAAAAAGGCCAAAACTAGCAACTACATACATAGCACTATCAAAAACATAAAAACAAGAAATTAACATTTTAAAAATGGTCAAAACTAGTAACTAACACTTTTGAAAAGATCAAAACAAGAAATTGACACTTCCAAAAAAAATCAAAACTAGGAATTACCATTTTCAAAAACATGTGTAACTATTAACTAACACTTTCATAAACGTCAGAACAAGAAATTAAAATTTTAGAAGGGGTCACAACTAGAAGGTAACATATTCAGAAAGGTCAAAACAAGAAAGTAACTTTTTAAAAAACGTCAAAAGTAGGAATTCACTTCTTCAAAAATATCCAAAACTAGTAACTAACACATTCAAAAACGTCAGGACAAGAAATTAATACTTAAAAAAGTCAACGCAACAGATTACCGAAAAGATGTAAAAGTAGACCTGCTACCGTTTCGAATAGGTTAAATTTTCCCAGAAGTTGCAGCGAGCTGTGTGGCTTTGAAATTTGTGTTTGTAGGCGTGGCTTTTCCCGTGGCGGCGGAGGCCTGAAGTAGAAAGAATGAATAAATGCGGAAAGGGTAAAATGCATATCTTGTGAGCATTGAGGGTGGCAGTGACGGCGCTGGAGTTGGAATGAAAGGAGAAGGACGAGATGAAAGGAGCGAGCGATAAATTGGAGGTAATTTGCTTCCACTTGTTTCCAGTTTGTACAAATACGTTCATGTGTGAACAATTTCCCCTTTAAGTCCTACACAGTCATTTATTTCTTTCCCTCCTATTAACAACAAACAACAGAGGGACAAACCAGAAACCAGAAACAGCACCCGCACCACACCGACGGAACATTGTTCCCTGCCAAACGACTTGTACGTCTACTTGTACTTGCAGAGAGTTGCTTGAGAAACAAAGAGACGTCTCTCCAATTAGTCTCAGTCGTACGTATGTACCTATGTATGTACACTCTACCAAATATCATTAAAAAAAATGCAATTTTTCATTTTTGAATGCATTAAAATCCCATTTGGAACACATCAAAGCTACTTTGATACGTTTTTAATGCGTTTTTAATGCGTTTTTAATGAATAATTGCATCCTTTTAAATGATATTTGGTAGAGTGTACCTACCTTCGTAAATATGTGTAGATACATAGATTAGTGGCTGTAGACAGCGTGCATAAATAAGACGCTGAGCACCTTTCAAAAGAAGCTGCTCGTAGAATCGACATTTAGCATATTTACCAAAACGTCCATCCAAATAGAATATTTTGCTTTGTTTTGTACAAGCATGCAATGACAAACTGCTTATTTTAGGAAACAAGGAACTACAGAATGGGAGATTTTGCAACTCTCGTAAAATATGTGGGTACGACATTTTCAACTTTATCTAAAACATATTAATATTATAACATTACTTATATATGTTCCTTTTTTTAAAAGATGTAAATAGAACATTTTACGAAGACCTGAATGTACGACATTATGTAACTTTTTGAAAACATGGTAAGAGTACTTTTAGCACCTTTTTGAAAACATGCAAATATTACTTTTAGCACCTTTTTGAAAACATGCAAACATTACGTTTGACACCTTTTTGAAAATATGCAAATATTACGTTTTACACCTTTTTGAAAACACAAATAATACTTTTTACACCGTTTTGAAAATATGCAAAATATTCTTTTTACACCTTTTTGAAAACATGTAAATAAGTACATACATAGGTACACTCTACCAACTACCTCATCAAAGTGAGTCCTATTTGCCGTATCATAATCGCAAAAAATACTCGCATCATAATCGCATCATAATCGCATCTGGATCTCATCTTACACCTATCATAACCGCATCATGCAGCTTTTATGCGGTTATGATGGGTGTTAGATGAGATCCAGATGCGATTATGATGCGAATATGATGTGATTATGATGCGGCAAATAGGACTCACTTTTTGGCCCTTTTGATGCGTTTTTGATGTGGTGATTTGGTAGAGTGTACGTAAGTACATAAATAGAAAAGGAATGTTTTGAAACAAAGTACAATACGCTTCACTTTTGCTAAAAGCAAATATTTGTGTTTACACACAAACTTATGCAATTTTGCTTCTTCCGCACCAGTGTGCACTGTACTAAAGGACGAAAATTAAAAGCAGAAAGCCATAGCTGAACGAAGGCTGTCATTGTGCTACCACCATGCAAGTAGAGATACGTATACCGCGGTTTAAGTAGCAAAATTGCATGGCCACTGAAAAAGCATTAGAAATGCCAGAAGAACTCATTTTGCTTCTTAACCCACGATAAGTATGTACATAGCATAGAAGAGAATAGAATAGTGGAGCACCCTGCCCGGAGGACGGGAGGCGATGCTTTCCACGGTGGCTGGACGAGTGGTTTACACTCACAGACGTGGCCAGTTCGCTTTCGCAAACTTGGAGGAGAGAGAAGCACTCGAATTTCTTAACCACCGAATAAATCCTGGAAGGGAGAAGCGCAGTAAACTGGCGGAATTGTATCTTTGCATCCATGAATTCCAAAATTACGCCAACTCTCCCACCATAATATCTTTAAACTGGCAGTACTGGCACACTCCCCAGTCCGCAGCCTTGTGGCTAAGCACGTGTCCAGCAGCGTTTCCACAAGTGCTCTCTACTATATGTATTTGGTGGCACTGCACTGTAGGTTAGCCACATAATATGCAATTTTGAAACAGCGCCCGTTTTCAAAAGGTACATTTTTCAAAAGTACGTTTGTAAAAAATTCAATAATTTTCACAGAACATCTTTAAAACCCGTCGATTTACCAAGCGGAAAGCTTTCAAAGGTCTCGAAAATTTCTAGAGCAGGTTTTGAAAAAAGTGCTTTGAAAATACAATTTTTTAAACAATGCTTCAAAAAGTTGTTTTTAAAAATTCTTTGAAAATACAATTTTTTAAACAATGCTTCAAAAAGTTGTTTTTAAAAATTCTTTGAAAAGATGTAATTAATTTTGTGTTTTCGATTTTTAAAATGCATTGAAAAGTCGGTTGGTTTTTAAAAAAAATGTTTTAAAAGTTTGTCGTTTTTTCATTTTTTTGTAAACTGCTTTGAAAATTTGATGTTTTTAAAAATTGTTTTGAAAATTTGCTTTTAAAAAAGGTTTTCCATGCGCAATGTTATCGATTTTTAAAATTCTTTGAAAAGTCGGTCGTCTTAAAAAGTGCTTTGCAAATTAGTCGTTTTTCCTCTTTTAACATATGTAAATGCGACATTTTAAAAAAAATGAGTTTTCAATTTTTCCAAAAACAGAATCCTGTTGCTCTAAAACTTGGCGCTTAAGAGCAATCTGTCGTCTGTTTTAGAAAAAAAAAGAAAGTTTTGTAAACAAATCATCGCTTTCACTCTTGAACAACAATCTTGCATTGAAATGATATTTGGAAATTTCTGGAGCAGGTGAAATTAATAAGCGACGTTGACTGCCCGTATTTTGCTTGGCTACGCCGCTGGACTTGTCGTTATCGTTGGCTCTGTGAGTGAATTGGACGGCGGGTAGGCAGTTACTTGTTTTCACTTGACTGGGCAACACAGAAGCAGAGGCACCCACATTTCCACGCATCAAACATCCTCGTGACTCGTCATCAGCGACTCGTTATAAAGTAGAGACTGTAGCACAGCAGTCACTATTAACCGGGCCGCTTCCTCTAATAACAAGCCTCGCTATATTGTAATACAAAGCCGACTTCAAACGCCGTTTAAATGAGTCTAACTCAATCATGCATGCTCAATTATCCCTACTCTGCAGTTCAAACACGCGTCTGGAGTCTGCACTGGGCTCTCTGTACTCACTTGGCCATTTATTATATCTTTTTCTCACGCACCATTTCCCTAAAATCAAATCAAGCCCAATGTTTTGTAAAGGAAGGAGTGAGCAGATCACGATAACTGACCGAATCAGTCGGCCCGCCAGAAATTGGCAGAGGCCAGACGT
>JAQFZC010001993.1:0-25561 GCA_034695205.1 Dicyrtoma fusca | reverse complement strand
CAAAACAAGGAAATAACACTTTTTCAAAACGGTCAAAACTAGTAAACCCAACTTTTTCAAAAGGGTCAAAATTAGTAAATAACACTTTTCAAAACGGTCAAAAAACTAGAAATTGCCGATTTAAAAAACGTTCAAAACTAAATGTATTACCTTTTCGAAAAGGTTAAATGCATTGGAAATGAGCTCCTCAATTTAATTTATGGTAAAACATCCCGTCTTAATCACACGCAAATTCGAAAAATTCTACACAATTTTAAGAAATTAGTTTAAAAATTCCCCAATAATTTAAAGTTAAGCCAATTTTACTGAATCATTGCATCGGGCATAATTGGAATGATGCTAACTGCCTGCAGTTGCAGTGCAAAGTATTTAGCAAAGATTGAGTTGAAAAGTGAATCTGTGTTGATGGGGAAAGACTGAAGGTGACGTCGGAACGATGAACTCTCTCGCTTGGTTGGTTTTGAGAGTGAAGATCAGTAGTGTGGATGGATTGGAGTGAAGACGAAGATTGAGATTGTGATCCGTGGTTCATTGAATGGTGGATTGGAATTGGATTGAATCTTCAATGGAATATGTGGACGTGGCCGGAATTCAAGTGGAGGGAATCAAGAGCAGATTATCTCTGCAAAAACTCATCCGATTCTCATCCCTCTCAATTCTTAAAATTCCAAATTCCAGCAGTAGACAAGGCGGTGGGCTCCATATTTCATAATCCTGTCCGTCTCTGCATAAATGCGGTCATTAAATCCCATGCATCTCTGTCAATAGTCAATTCGGCTCAAAAAAGGTGCAAAATTCGTGAACATAAGGGTGGGAAATTATTGTTTTGCCTTGTCAAAGGGGATCATATGCTTAATTACGGTTCCACTATTTCATTTTCAAGGCTATGAGATTAATAAATTGGAAGTAAATTATTTACAGTTTTAAAAACGTGGAAAAACATTTACTGCCTACTTTCAAATTACCATAAATGGGACTTTTTCCACTTTTTCAAAAAGATGCAATGATGACAAATTCCACCAATTCAAAAAGATGCAATTATGACATTTTCTACCTTTTCAAAAAGATGCAATTAATGAAAAACTTATTTTCAAAAAGATGCGATTAATGAAAAACACATTTTCAAAAAGATGCGATTAATGAAAAATACATTTTCAAAAAGATGCAATTATGGCATTTTCCACCTTTTCAAAAAGATGCAATTATGACATTTTCCACTTTTTCAAAAAGTTGCAATTATGACATTTAGCACATTTTCAAAAACATGCAATTACAATTTTTGCCCCTTTTCAAGGCGTGTAAATAGGATATTTTCCACATTTTCAATGGCGTGTAATTTGAACATTTTGAAAAAGGCATCAACGTACATTTTAGCAGGCTCAAAATATTTCTCCACAAACCCCTGCCTCCCTTTGAATTGAGCCAAAGCAAACGGTTAAAAATTTGTTGTAAAAGTTTAAAAAACGCTCGTTTTGACTTGTTGTGTGGTGCGAAGGGGTGGAAAGGTAATTTCTATTTGACTGTTTGAACGGCCATCGCATCGGTCAGCTTAATAAATTGGAGCGAGGCATGTGAATCAATTCTACGCGTCCGTCGGCCTTCTTCTCTTCTAACGTCTGTCTATAGTGTTGGATATAGTGCCTTGGGATATACATATAGCCAGTATAGCTTATAGTAAATACCGTAAATACCCAAATAGTGCCCCCGGGCACTATTTTAAACTTCAAGCTAAGATGCCCCGGGCCCAATTAGAGACCCGGGCACAAATAGGGTCCCGTCCCATTACATTATATAGGGAGGGCACTAAAATTCGCGCTAAGACACCGGGTACAATTAGAGACCGGGGCACAATTTGGGTATTTACGGTACAGTATAAGTTGCTATCGGTGGGTGCTTGTATGTGCACAAGTCTTGTCAGTTAGGAGTTCCGTGTGCGTGATGGATTCGGTGGATTTGACTTGAGGTTTGGGATAATGATAATTGGCGAGGCATTAGCACTGTCACACTGTTATTATTACTTTGTTACAGGGAATGCGGGCATTATTATTTTATCTGCCAAATTCTTCCCCTGCTGTAGCAATGCAAACACGGTGGCTATAGGTATAGCTATAGGGGTCAGGAGGCACACCTTCAATCGCTACGTCCTTATAGTAAACGCTTTCAAATTGCAATAATCCTATTGCCCATTTTAACCTTTTCGGAAATGTTTTTAAAAATCCTGATTTCTAGTTTCAACCAATTTGAAAAGGATAATTTCTAGTTTTTAACTTTTTAAAGTGCTATTTACTAGTTTTGACAGTTTTGAAAAAGTGTTATTTACAATATTTGCCAGTTTTGAAAGTGTTATTTACTAGTTTTGACCCTTTTGAAAAAGTATTATTTACTAGTTTGGACCCTTTTGAAAAAGTGCTATTTACTAGTTTTGACTGTTTTGAAAAAGTGTTATTTACTAGTTTTGACCGTTTTGAAAAAGTGTGATTTACTAGTTTTGGCCGTTTTAAAAAAGTGCGATTTACTAGTTTTGGCCGTTTTGAAAAAGTGTCATTTACTAGTTTTGATTGTTTTCAAAAAGTGTGATTTACTAGTTTTGACCGTTTTGAAAGAGTAAAATAGAATTAAACAATTTTGCTCAGTATTCTTTCCATGGTTCCCCAGTTGCGAATAGGTTAAAAAGGTAGATAGCACCGTTTGGTAAAATTAAAATGGCGGTGGTGGGAATGTCATAATGTCGTAATCGTAAATGGCTGAAGTGATTAGTCCGTGTCCGTCTCAGATTCGGCACTTCGCACTGCCACTCTGCCCCGGGTAACAAGGATACGGGGTCCCGGGTGACGGAGCTCTGCCAAAATACCTGCACGGCCATGGACATGGAAATTGGAGCACCACAAATGATTTGCCTATAGGCCCTGCAAAGGATATATCTATATATATATCTGCCTATACTATACACATACACAAGTGCATAGCCACTCTCACTATCAATTCCTAATCAAGGAGGCGCTAGGAGATCGATGGTGGTACCAGGGACCTCTCATTGGTCACGCCAGCACACTGCTTTTTCTATGAATTTTGCCTATTTTGAAAACACTTTTCAGTTTTTCCTTTAAAAATTGCAAGTATTTACAAAAAACTGACAAGAATGAAAAACCATTGTCCAAATTTTACACTTTGGGAAAAGCATTGTTGAAAAAACCGGGAATTTTGAAAAGCTTTTCACAACTTTCAAACCTGGTCGCTTCAAGAAAGGCGGCGTTTTTAAATTAACTGATCAATTTAAAAAGAATGCCCGGGAATTTAAAAATGGCAATTTTTTGAAATCACATTTCTATTAGCAACTGAGAAACCATGGAAAGAATGCTTTACAAAAGTGCTTTTTCTAGAAATTAAATTTTTTTAAACTGTCAAAACTAGAAATGAACATTTGAAAAAGCATTAAAACCCAGTAACTAAGACTTTCAAAAACGTCAAATCAATAAAATAACATTTTCAAAAGATATAAAACAAGAAATTAACACTTTCAAAAAGATGTAAAACAAGAAATTAACACTTTCAAAAAGATGTAAAACAAGAAATTAACACTTTCAAAAAGGTCAAAACAAGATATTTACTTTTAGAAAGATGTAAAACTGGATACAACACCGTTTTATTTCATTGGTGTAGAAATGCATTTCAAAGGATTTAGAAATTGTGGCACTATTGTGGAAGATCACAATTGGGAAGCCCCTTCATCTGTATGTAGGAGCCGTGATCTGTGGCGATAAAAAAAAAGTGATCTGTTTGTGTGTAGCTGAGAAATGGTTTGGTTTGATTAGACTAATGTCTTTTACTCTCCGTTGCTGTAATTCATACGGGCCCATCATTTTGAGAGATGCTCAGGGGCTGTCCATAAATGACGTTTGCATTTTCCGGACATTTACTCCCCCCTCCCACAAAAGTTTGCATTTTTTAACATTAGCGTACAAACGGAAGCTCCAACCCCCTACCTACCCTCGTTTGCAAACGTCATTTATGGACAGCCCCTCAGTTTATCTCCCACCCTCATTCTCTGGCCATCACTATCACTATCACTTCCAATTACTCTGTAATCTCCGTGCATACCCATGGACAGGTAGGGCGGCTTTTACGGGAGGCTCAGACGTGGAAAGATGAGCCTTCGCATGTCGTCTCTTAAGAGGCAATTCTGCTTCAGGAATTGAGCCAAGGATCGATTCGTGTGTGGAGAGTGCCTATGGTGATGCGTGTACTTTGGCAACTGAATAATCTATGAGTGCATCCCGCCATCCCGCAGAATGCAGAGCATCCGTAATCCGAGGCTCTTCCTCTCATTGCGAATACTTCAATTTTGCAACCTTGCACTTTTATTTATAGAGTTTTAGAAAAATCGATCCCCAAATCTAGATCCAACACCTCCAATATCAAAAGCACTTTTTACAGATTACACGGTCACCACGTCCGTCCTTTCGTTTAGAGACTCACTGTGAGGGCCTTTAGATTGACACATATTTGCATTTTACTTTTATGGGCGATGAAAATGCCAATTAAAATTGGCATTTGACCATATTTGCAATATTTGCACTGCCGTACTAATACTTTTGACAGGGCAAACGGAGTAGTTATTTTTCCATCTTCTGGGACATACACAAGCGTAGTTTTGCCCTTTTTAAATGATTCAAAATGCCACATTTACAAGTTTTTTAGAACATGTGAAAGCTACTTAATTGTGTGTTTCAGAAAAGGTGAAAAACTTCATACTTACTATTTTTGAAATAATGCAAAGTCTCCTATTTACGTGTTTCAAAAAAGTAGAAAATGTCCTATTCTCATGTTTCTGAAACGGTGCAAAATATTCTATGTACTTGTTTTTGAAAAGATGCAAAGGTCCTATTTACGTCTTTCAGAACAGGTGAAAAAAGTTTTATTTACTGTTTTAGAAACGATACAAAATGTTCTAAATACGTGTTTTTAAAAAGATGCAAATCCTCATATTTACTGTTTTTGAAAAGATGCAAAATCTCCTAATTACGTCTTTCAGAAAAGGTGAAAAAAGTCGTATTTGCATGTTTTTGAAAAGACGCAAATATCCTAATTACATCTTTCAGAAAAGGTGGCAAAAGTCCTATTTACGTGTTTTTGAAACGGTGCAAAATCTCCTAATTACGTCTTTCAGAAAAGGTGAAATTAAGTCCTATTTACTGTTTTTGAAACGATTCAAAATCTACTATTTACGTGTTTTTGAAAATATACAAATTCCCTTATTTGCATGTTCTTGAAAAGATGCAAATCCTCATATTTACTGTTTTTGAAAAGTTGCTAAATCTCCTAATGAAGTCTTCCAGAAAAGGTGAAAAACGTCCCATTTACATGTTTTTGAAAATGCAAAAAAATTAACTAGCAGATTTTTGCAGTCTACATACATAACACCTGTGCTAATAGGTGCAAAGAGGCGTATCTACAAATTTATCCTTAAGCAAAGGCAGGAGAGAATGACACCTTGCATCAGCAGCCTAATAGAAATCGTCCGTTGATTGTAAAGTGTGGGAGCTGAGAGCGCCCACAATAGATCCGAGGGGAAGTGGAGAGTGTTGAGTTGAAGAAGGCGAAGAAGATGAAGAAGGCGAAGCTGGGATGCTGATGATGATGTAACTTTAAGGAAAGAAAGAAAAAAAAAAAGAGACAAAGACGTTGACAACGGGTTTGCGGTGGGTTGCTTTGCTTCGCTTTGATTCTGTTTTGGTCTGCCAGTGCGCTACCATGAACTTCTCCGACACGGTTCATAGGCAGTCAATTTAGCTCCTCTGTCGAGAACATACGGTAACGTTCCTTCACACACACAGACCCACCGTATTTATTGCACCTCAGATTATGACAAAGAAATGTTTACAGCCATTTAGCTCAGCTACAATAATGCTCCCAAGTCAGTCTCCAACGATAATACTTTCTCAGCCTCACAGAACAAATACAATGGACGCCAAAATCCAGTCCAATTTAGATGCACTTTTGCTGTATTAATAGACTGCGTTGTAGTTTCTTTATCGCCGCTTAAGATGCAAAAGGACGTTTATCCAATGCTCTTTCGAAAATTGTAAATTCAGGTTTTACAATTTAAAAAAAAGGTGAAAATTAGCTCAAAACGGGTCACTTTCCTCTGTGGACGTTTCTCACCTTTTCTTTAAGACGTAAATAGGATATTTTGCATCTTTTCAAAAAGTGTAAATAGGATATTTTGCACCTTTTCAAAAACAGTCAATAAGAGGTTTTGCACCTTTTCAAAAAGTGTAAATAGGAGGTTTTGCACCTTTTCAAAAACAGTAAATAGGAGGTTTTGCACCTTTTCAAAAACAGTATATAGGAGGTTTTGCATCTTTTCAAAAACATGCTATTAGCAGATTTTACATCTTTTCGAAAACAGTAAATAGAATATTTTGCAGCTTTTCAAAAACAGTAAATAAGAAATTTTGCATCTTTTTAAAAACACCTAAATAGGAGATTTTGCATCTTTTTAAAAACACTGAATTAGCAGATTTTACAACTTTTCAAAAACTTATAAATACATATAGTAGCATTTTGAATATTTCTGAAATGTTCAAACACTACACATTTTGAATAATTGAAAACCAAAGCCAGCATGGACATGATCATTCTCATAGGGACTACCGTAAATCCCTGATTAATGACAGACATAAACCATTATTAAAATGTCAACGTGCCTGGCCGTGGCGTCTACTTTGTGGAATGCGTGAGCTATGCCGGCTTGCGTTTCTTTTCTAATGATACAATGTGGAAGATGTGATGGGTTGGAGAAGATGAGAGAGAGAGAGAGAAGCTATAAATAAAAGTCCCTTCGTCGGTCTGTCTTGGCATTGATTTTGATTTTGATTTCCATGTCGACTTTGACTTTGACTTGACGTCGCATACATACATACATACATACACGTACAGTGACTGACTGAATAGAGGCACTGATAGGAACTGAAGGTGGATTGGATTGGGTAATAAAGCTCCGACGGCTGATGATAGGAAGATGCGGACGGATGGACGGACAGAGAGAGAGATGGATGGATGAACAATGAGATGGTCACAAGTTGGCTTTTTTTATATTTTTATTTTTTTATTTTTATTTTTTTTTCATCTCTGTCCCTTTCCCTTCTGTCTTATTCTCATTGAATGGATTAACATCTGAGCGACTCTTGGCTCACCATTCCATACGGTCCCGTTGACCCTGCATTCAAGCTAGGGGCGCATTAACCTTTTCGAAACGGTAGTGTGTTGTTCTATATGCTGTTGCAAATGTTAATTTCCCGTTTTGACCCTTTTGAAAGTGTTCGTTTCTAGTTATGACCCTTTTGAAAGTGTTCGTTTCTAGTTTTGACCGTTATGAAAAAGTGTTGTTTACTAGTTTTGACCGTTATGAAAAAGTGTTAATTACTAGTTTTGCCCTTTTTGAAAAAGTGTTATTTACTGGTTTTGACCGTTTTGAAAAAGTGTCGTTTACTGGTTTTGACCGTTTTGAAAAAGTGTCGTTTACTAGTTTTGGCCGTTTTGAAAAAGTGTCGTTTACTGGTTTTGACCGTTTTGAAAAAGTGTCGTTTACTGGTTTTGACCGTTTTGAAAAAGTGTCGTTTACTGGTTTTGACCGTTTCGAAAAAGTTAATTTGCAGAAAAAACATTGTTGTTCAGCATTCTTTCGATGGCTTCCCAGTTCCGAATATGTTAAGCAGTTTACCTATGGACCATAGAGTAGACTCGTTTAGTGGGTTTTTGATTTTAGAAATTCGTGCGTTTCAAAAATGTGTAAAATTCATCCGTTTTGCTGTTGACTGTGCCTACAGAAAAGGCCAGTCTAGCTACGCCACTGAAGTAGTTGTTGTTGAATAAGAGTGAAGGTAATGTGGAGTGCAGTGCAGTGACTGGTGGCGTGGAGGTGGACGGAGATGACTGAGGAATCCCTGGATTGTATTTGCCTAGTAGGGGTGACTGAAATGTTGGATCTCTCTTGTGTGGAAGATGAGGAAGATGAATAATCTCGTGTGTCTTATGGAATGACAGTGCAAGGAGCATCTCTCTCTCTCTCTTCCAGGGGAACCGAACCTCGTCCCTCTCCGCCATCCACCAATATTAATATGAATAATCCCAACACACTCTCGGCCCAGGCACTACATACTCCATTACAATGCAATAATGTTATTTATTTTACAAATGAAATTTATATTCTCACTCTGACAGGCTTCTTCAATCTCTCACAGCACAATACAGAACACACTACAATACAAAATGGAGTCGAACAACTTCCACACAATGCGTATACCGACAAATAATCTGTCTGCTGTGCCTGCACAGATGCACATACGGCTGGCTCTCTCAATAACTTGTTTCTACATAAATACATACGGCACGAATATTTATTGTACAATTTAATGGATTAATAAAAATATAGACATTATCAAATTGTCTAAGGGAATTTATAGACAGCCCTTTCCTAGTGGCAAAGCGAGCTATCTACAGTTCTAAATATTCTACCGTTTTGAGTCTCTAATTTTTTAACCTATTGGGGAACCATGGAAATAATGCTCTAGAAAAGTATTTAATACTATAAATTGACTTTTTCAAAACGGTCAAAACTAGTAAATAGCACTTTTTCAAAAGAGCAAAAATTAGTAAATAACAGTTTTTCAAAAGGGTCAAAACTAGTAAATGACACTTTTTCAAAATGGTCAAAACTAGTAAATAACTTTTTTTCAAAACGGTCAAAACTAGTAAACACTTTTTCTCAAAACGGTCAAAACTAGTAAACACTTTTTCAAAACGGTCAAAACTAGTAAATAACACTTTTTCAAAACAGTCAAAACTAGTAAATAACACTTTTTCAAAGCAATCAAACTACTAAATAATATTTTTTCAAAACTGTCTAAACTGGTAAATGACACTTTCAAATGGTCAAAACTAGAAATTCCTCTTTTTCAAAAACATTCAAAACTAAGTATATTACCGTTTCGAAAAGGTTAAAGATGGAAGTTTGACTTTACACACGTTTCTGAAATGCAAAATGTAATATCTAAATGCTTTTGAAAAAGTGTAGACGAAAGCTTTTGCAGGCTGGAAAATTCGTAAAATCTACGTAAAAGTTGAGAGAGGACCATCAATTATAACGTTTGTATATTTCAGATATTTCTAACCTAAAAACGGGCACATAGCACAATTTAATTGAACAGCCCCGCATGATATACGGTGCATAAAAATATAATGAACAATGACTTTGCCCAGGTGTCAGTTTTTTTTAGCTCCGGTTTGGTAGTGAGTTAGTTAGGCAGGTAGGTGGATGTTCCCATAAAAAATGAAATAAAAAAAAATAAATATGAAGAAGAGGCTCAAGTGAGTTAGTTAGATCTCGTCATGTGGAATATTAGACAGTTTTATATTTTTTTTTCTTTGAAAAAAAAATGTGTAAAGTTGAATAAAAAAAAGTGTGGATTTAAATGAAGATAATAAAATATATTTAATGTGGAGTGTGGAGTTGAGAATGCGCGAAAATCAAGATGGAATGAGATCCTTATGGAAATACAGAAATAATATATGGCCAAAGATTGATTGTTATTTCCTGGCTGGCAGTTCCAGCACCAGCACCACGCCACTCCGCCAGCCCCCATCACACCAGTCACTACTTCATATTTCACACTCCAAAGAGCCCCTCCAGGGACGCAAAACGACCCTTTTACCATTTTAATCGGAGCCGAATCAACTCCGTCTCAAACTACTCCACATTTCGAGTGGAAACGGCAATTGGGTCCAAGCATCATTTATTTTTTTACAACTTTGCAACACCATCCACCATTTACATTATTAGAATGTTTTTCGTCTTTTCAAAACCGTTTGAATAAAGCGTTTTGCACCTTTTCTGAAGCGTGTAAACTGGATATTTTCCATCTTTTCAAAAACGTGCGAATAGAGCTTCTGAACTCGAGCCTTTTCAAAAGAGTGTGAATAGTATATGTATTTTCCATCTTTTCAAAAGCGTGTAATTCAGACATTTTGTACTTTATCAAAAGTGTGTAAATATGACATTTTGCAACTTTTCAAAAACGTGTAAATAAGATACTTTGCACCTTTTCAAAAGCGTGTGAATAGTGCATTTTACATGTTTTCAAAAACATGTGAATCAGACCTTTTGCATCTTTTCAAAAGCGTGTAATTCTGACAAATTGAACTTTTTCAAAAGTGTGTAAATATAACAATTTGCAACTTTTCAAAAACATGTAAATAAGATATTTTGCACCTTGTCAAAAGCGTGTGAATAGTACATTTTACATGTTTTTGAAAGTGTGAAAATATGACATTTTACACCTTTTCAAAAACGTGTAAATCGGTCATTTATTACCTTTTCAAATGTGTGTGAATATGACATTTTACATATTTTCAAAACCGTGTGAATAGGACCTTTTGCATCTTTTCAAAAGTGCGTCAATATGACACTTTACACCTTTTCAAAAGCGTGTAAATCGGCCACTTTGCACCGTTTCAAAACAGTACAGATCGAATATTTGTTATCCTTTTATGACCACCTAAAATGGACTGCAGCTGGCTCCTTTCTATATTATTGCCACATTTTCCAGCCGGGCCACGTAATGTATGTATTTTGCTTCGTCAGTTACGACAGGAGGTATTCGCTATTATGGCAGTGTCCATAGGTATAAAATTTAATAATATAATTTATTACGTCTACACATTGTAGCCCAGTCGTATAAATGTATTGTAAGTTGGGGGAAGAAAGAAAAAAAAAGTTTAAGATTTTTTATGTTGACTTTTGGCTCTCTGACTTCGGTTGTACAGGTTATTCCATGTTTTATTGCTTCAACTTTATGTCCGTCCATACTGCACTGCACTGCGTAGTTCGTCCACAGAACAATGCAGCCATGAATACAATACAACAGCACAGATCGTGATGGCAATAATTTTAACCCAAGTCTCTCTTCGATCTTCTGGACCATACTAAGGCAGATTTCGTAGAAAAAAAAATGTAGAAACTACCTAGGTACAATGCTAGAGATAGCCATAGCCACACATGCTTTCAAAAATGTCTAGTATTACAATTTTGAAAAAATAAAATCGGTACTGGGTACAGTTTCAGTTTTGACACTATACTCAGTGCAAGATAATTATAGCACAGCATAATAATCAAGCAATAATTAATTAGTAGCGATTAAGTAGCTAAATGTGAAAATAATCCATCCGTCCCTGAATACAAAGGGCCACGTACAACGGCGCTTCCATTAAAGTTTAACCTTTTCGAAACGTAATATACTAAGCTTTGAATGCTTTTGAAAATGTAATTTATAGTTTTTTGACCTTTTCAAAGAGTTATTTACTAGTTTTGACAGTTTTGAAAAAGTGTTATATACTAGCTTTGACTATTTTGAAAAAGTGTGATTTATTTATTTTGACAGTTTTGGAAAAGTGTTATTTACCAGTTTTGACAGTTTTGAAAAAGTGTTATATACTAGCTTTGACTATTTTGAAAAAGTGTGATTTATTTATTTTGACAGTTTTGGAAAAGTGTTATTTACTAGTTTTGACAGTTTTGAAAAAGTGTTATTTACTAGTTTTGACTATTTTGAAAAAGTGTTATTTACTAGTTTTGACCGTTTTGAAAAAAAGTTATTTACTAGTTTTGACCGTTTTGAAAAAAAGTTATTTACTAGTTTTGACAGTTTTGAAAAAGTTAATTTATAGAATTAAACACTTTTGTAAAGCATTCTTTCCATGGTTTCCCAGTGTCGCATAGGTTAATTAAATTCTGAAAGATTTTAAAAATATCCAAAAAATGAACGTTAAAAATGCTACTTACAAATATGTTACAACAAGTTTACTAATTATCAAAATGTTTTTCTTTTTTTTTTCATGTAACCAACGAAAATGATGGACACAAAAATCAGGTATGTACAAAAGTTATTTTGCTTCTAAAATAAAAATAAAAATTCCGACCACTACTACTAGTACTACTGAAGGGATGAAGAGGTTAAAAAAATGAAAGTGAGTGCCTTCTGTGCCGTTTGAATATGGACAGAAGGATAAAGTCATGTTGACTCGACGGAATTACATAAGAAGTTAAGTAGGCACAATGTATAATTTTTGCTGCAGTCTGTTTCTGTGGCTACTATTGTTTTTGCTGGAAGAGTCAGTTGACGCCTATAGCTACACTTGTTGGGAGCCTTTCTTGGTTGAGTTTAGTAAGTTGTGTGTGTGGGACCAGTGGGAAGCAATAAAGTAGACTCAAAAGAACTCGAGACCAAAAACCAAAACCAAGATTGTTGATAATGTGAACGAAAGAGAGAGAGAGAGAGAGAGATACTCCCATCCTGCACTGCACTATGTAAGATAATAGATGTCCAAGCATAAGATCATTTATTATGAAATACCTAGCTAAATATGTGCATGCTTAGGGACCTTCCAAATATTACGGCACCTCAACGTAACTGGTTTGAAATCGATCATAGTTTACGTACAAGGCAAAAAAAATAATACTGACGTTTTAAAAAGACCAAAATTAATTCGTACCTTTTCGAAACGGTAGTATACTTCGTTTTGAATGTTTTTGAAAAGGGGGTATTTCTAGTTTTGACCGTTTGAAAACGGCAATTTCTAGTTTTCTGACCTTTTGAAAGTGTTATTTACTAGTTTTGACTGTTTTGAAAAAGTGTTATTTACTAGTTTTGACCGTTTTGAAAAAGTGTTATTTACTAGTTTTGACTCTTTTGAAAAAGTGTAATTTACTAGTTTTGACCGTTTTGAAAAAGTTGTTTTATAAAATGAAGCACTTTTGTAAAGCATTCTTTCCATGGTTCCCCAGTTCCGAATAGGCTAAAAAAGTGGTAAATGTCACAATTCAAAAAATGAGGTAGGAAATACAGGAATTTCTAGCGGAATTTGAGAAGAGTGTGGAAGGTAATAACTGACAGGCCCTTTTGCTCGAACAACTGCTTAAATTTGTGTTTGTATTTGTTGGGAGGAAGGAAGGAAGGAAGGGAAGGGGCGAGTGTGGGATCGGATGATGGGGAAGGTGTAGTGGCTGTTGTGGAGGGAAGGGAGATAGACGGTTTTGAAGTTGTAGAGGCCGAGGACGGCAGCCACCTGCTGCCTGGGGTCAACTTTGAACGACTCACAGTGCATGGAATGAAGTGGAAGACGTGAAGGATGAACGGTGGGAAGAAGATGATGATGGTGAGCTGGAGTTGTTGGAGTGGCCTTGGGCCTTCGTCTCTCAACCCTCACAACATCTCACAATTTCATTCCACATACAACAAATACAAACTCCAAACGGGTAATGTAACCGTCAAGGAACAACTCAAAGAACCCCAAGAAAAGACTCACCAAACAAAAACTATGGAGAAAAAAAAATGGGGAAAAAAAAATCTTCACCCTTTCCTTCTTCTTCTTCTGTTCCCAGTCCAGAAGAGCAGGCAGACTGAGGAAGAATCAGAAATCAAAAATCAAAAAGACCAGTCACCAAAAACACGAGACCCAGCCGTCCACATCTGAACATGAACACGGAGAGATTAATGCTTTTTATAGCACAGCACAAGCAGACGCGACGGTCCCAGAATCCCAAGATCCAACTTTAGAAGCGCTAGGAACCTGTCCAATATTACTTTTTATTTATTATTAATTATTATTATTACATTATTTCGAGTCCATTTCCGCCTTCTTCGACAATATCTCAAAAATGGCAAAAGTAATTTCTAACTTTTGAAAGGAGGTAATAAGCAGCTGTCCAAAACCTGAAATTGACATTTTCAAAAAAGGCCCTGAGAAGCCGCCCCAGATTTTACGACTTTAAAAACTATATAAAATTATATTAGCAAATATTTAATATTTAAAAGAATATTAGTACAGAATAAATTGTGCTGGCACGTAATAATTGGAAAGCCCCCTAGCTATAAGCACAGTAAGGCCCACAGAATGCATATAGCTACAGTCCAGGTATGCACACACATAAATATATAAATTTATGAAGTCCCAGTGGGACTGGACTGGGACGCTGGATTCGATTCGGGATTCTTGAATCTTCAATCTCCAGAGTCCATTATTAGTATTGGTCCTCTCTGTAGATATAGTTAAACGAAAGGAGTGTTATAGTATTACATTTATTTTATTTATATAAGTATAGAATACATTTGAGACCGTGTATAGCAGCTGATGTTGATGTTGTTTTATTCTCTATTTTTCTTGTTGGTTGTTGGATCTGTCCGTTGGTTTGTTTAATGGCTGGTCGGTCCATTCTGTTCCTTCCTTCGCCTCGGTCGTGTTCTCTTGTGTAAAATATTTCAAGGGAAATGTTGGACAGGGTTTTTTTTTGTGTGCGTGAGTATTTATTTGATGATGGGAGAGAGCGAGAGAGAGAGAGAGAAGAAGAAGAAGAAGAAGGACTTGTGATGATGAGACTTGGGTGCCTTCACCTTCGGAGTCCATTGTGTTTGTCTGTCCTTATCTTTTTCATTGTTTGTACGGATCATCATGGATCCCCTTTGCCCATCGCACTTCCCATGGTTTTGGTGTACTTTTAGAATTTAGAATATAATGGCCCTTTTTTTTTTAAATTTTATTTCTTGTCCAGTACCATAGTCTACCACTACAGACAGACACCATACACTCACACTCGCGCACACACACACATACTTTACGTATTGGTCTTGGTGTTTTTTTGTTTTATGGATCCCTCAAGACTCCTAGAGATGCCTATAGTTCCCTTGCCCGAACTATACAGGAGATATTTAAATCCGGTTTGTCTAGTAATTTTATTTTGTGAGTGCGTATCGTATCGTATCGTGGTCGTAGATCCTCTTGGCACAGGGACTGTGGACAGGTAGGGAAGGCTGTTAGAAATATGGGAGATCCATTATGTATACGATGGTTGTTGGTGTTGGTGTTACAGGGACTTTTGGATGGAGTGTCGGTTCTTGGTTTTTTTGTTGTTGTGTAGTTATTTTTTTTCTGCGTGATAATGGTTACATACCGTGTTGGTTATTGGTGTTGCATTTTGATTATCTCTTTGGGACGCTGGACACTCTGCTGGCTCTGGCTGGTGCGATTGTGAAGTTTTCCAAGGAAGGAAGGAAGGAAGGAAGGAATGGAACGCGGGGCCTTCTAGTCATGGCATGGCATGGACATGGTCGTCGGATCTTTTCCTTTTGATTTTTGAAAAAATGTTTCTTTAAAATATCCGACGATGCGAAGTGCAGGGTGCGATATGATCCACAAGTTCTCCCAGTCCCTCCTATTCCTATACAATTCAATGTCCCGATACTTCTGAGTTGTTTTTTTTAAAGGCTTTTTCACCGAATCTCGTTTCCTTGTCCTGATACTGTAGGAATGAAATGGAATTCTTGTGTCTGTCAAAGTTTTCTAGTTGCCTTGGTGAAGAAATGGGAAATGTGAGCGTAAGAGATGAGAGATAAAAGGACGAGGGGAAAAGTTTGTTGTAGCATCATCTCTTCAAGTTTTCCCTGGAACACACATACATACAATGACACCATCATCCTCGTAGTGATTGTGTGAGGCTTCGGAGACTGTTTTAGGATGCCGGGTCCAGGAATGACTGTGGAAACAAAGGGAGGGAAAAAATAGCATTAAAATACCCTCCTTGACTGACTGACTGGCTCACTTATGGCAGTGCCAGTGGCCTCCTGTGTCTGTTTTGCTCTGACTGACTTTTGTTGGTGGAAGGAGACTGACGATGAGTGTCCCACATACATACGGCGGGAGTTGAAGTCATAGGCAAAGTGATGATGCTATTACAGCAACTTTAATGTGTACAGCCTACATATCCACACAGATAGATTCTCTTCCCTGTCTCACACAAGTTGATATCATTACTCTTGCTGGAATTCCGAATTCCGTGGCGTAGAGGAAAATAGAAGAATTATAGGACCGAATCACCGCCTGCTTCTGTCTTGTTAGACGGAGAAGAAGAAGAAGAAAAAGTTTGCGCTGGACCACTTTTAAATGAAAATGAAATGAGATGAAAGAGCAAATGGCAAATGTTCAAAGGCTGACGAAAGACTTTTCCAGATGCGTCCTAAAGTTCCACTTTCCAGTCGCTCTCCGTCTCACAGCAGTCTCCGGGAATCTTTCTTCCAACTTCCACTGTCACTTTCTTGGAAGGGAAACGAATTTTCAATTTTCTTTTGATAGGTTTTCTCTCCTCTCTCATAATAATAATCAGCCGGGGCAGACCAACCCATCCGTATAGCGACGACCTGGAGCACCAATTCCTTATATAGAGCAAGATATTTGTTTTTGCTATTTTACGGCTATTGATATTGATGGCATTGGCATTTGGCTGGCCTCATTGGCGTGGCGCTGATTAGGTAAATATGTCCGTACCTGGTATAAATAGGCAATTATACATAGGTATTACATATAGGCTCATGGGTATATATACACATGGAACTATAAATTAATGGTAAACGCTGGATGTCGATTTGGAATTGGGGATCCGAGGAATAAAGTTAACTTTGTAAAGTGGAATCTGGAGGCACATATATCTGGTGATTATATAATTATAACAATGAGATTCCACTTGAAATTATTGGGTCAGAATCCCTCCCCCTTTCTCCCTTTCACGTTCCATTGTGCTTCCCTAATGCGTTCGCCTTTCTGCTCTGTGCATAGTGATGGCGGCTGTAATTGTAGGACGGCTCTCAGCAGAGATGATTCCGTATACATACCCACACCGACCTACCTACTTACAGTGACATAATTAAATGGATGTATACACAGAGATAGTAGCCACGTTGCTCTCTCCTTTCTTCTTAATTAGTTTAACAGGTTCTTCCTCATTATTGATGGTCATTCCGGCCGCTGTTACTCAGAGAAGTAAAGTGGTTGAGTTTTAGAGCTTTCCGTTTGTTCTTCATTTCATTTCCGTTCTGGCTGCGGCGTCTATGTATTTCTGTCGTCACTGCTGTCATGAAGTGCCTTCCTTAATTTACAAATCGATACGAGCAGCCCAGAGTCATTGACAATAGTTGACAGAGATGAACTGATGACGAAAGCGATTACGATTCGTCGATTGTTCGTCCTTCCTTTTTATTTTCGTCCGATGCACAATGCAATGCATGGAGATCTGAAATACATTTTCCAAAAAAAAAAACATTTCGAAAGAAAAAGCAATATAATATAATAACATTCTGGTTGATTGATTGTCCAAGTTTGAGCTTTGAGTTGGACGTTGATTTTGGATTTTAATTTTCCATAGAGCCGTGACGAATGAGGCTGAAGGGATGCGACGGAGGTGTACAATTGTAATTTTGTAATTGTGTTTTCTTTGGTTTGAAAGTACGGAGGTAAAAAAAAAATATTTGAAAATGAAAGTTTGAATTTGAAATGAAAAGTTGACGATTCATTCTCACTATAGTCCGTCCCAGGCATTGCTTGAGGTTTTTTGTGTAGATTTGAATGCGCGATGCAATAATGTTGTGTGTCCTGTGGATGACGTGGACGTATTATTGGTATTATTGATGAGAGTCATTGTACTGGATCTTCAGAAAAAGAATTATTATAGCCACGACCAGGCCCTCAAACGCTGCTCAACTTGTGTGATTCACAATCACGGTTTTCGTTCTGGTCCTTCTTCTTCTTCCCTGGCACTGGAAGCTCTCTTGTGACTCTGCTCTGCTGAGGGAAGTGCATCATGGAGGAATCATTATTGTTGTTACTGTTGTTGTGTCGATATTGATGAGACATTTAAGACTCGTAACTCATGATAAATACTCCGGACGTTGCTTGCAATGCCTTGATTACGACTTTGGATTCACGAATCAAAAATCACATCATCAATGCTATGCCGACAGTCAGTTGGGACCGAAGCCAGGGCTAGTGCCAGAGTTGCCAGTGGGTCTGTGAAGAATCTGGGAGATAAAAAAAGGTGTGTTTTTGTACTCGAGTAAATAATGAAGAGCTATGTGGTGTGGTTATTACGCGTACCTATATACGACGAGGCTCTATACATCTTTTTAACATAATAATATCATAAAACTATAGGACGGTTATATTTTGTAATAGAATGCGACGCTGGACAGAATATTCATTAAATTTTAATACCCTCTGGTCCATCTTTACACTGCACTGGTCTCTCGCCCTGGTCCTTTTGCCTTCTTAGCTGTTAGCACCTTTCGTTTCAAATTTCCAGCTGAATTGAATTTAAATTGAAGCAATAATGTAGAATCTATACTAAAAGGGTAGGATCCATCCATATCTGATTTCAATTTCTGACTTGTGAGTTGAGCTGTTGACTTGTGCTTTGACGAAGAGAGCTGTTAGTACTGTTGTAGAGTGACGTTGGACGTAAGAAAATAAAAAATAGTGAGAAGCACGACGTCCCATCACTTCCATGATGAAAAATGAAAGCGTATTTTTTGAGACGGAAGATATGATGGGGATCAGAAAATGGACAATTGGTCGACGACTGATTTGATTCGATTTTACAATTTCACTTTTGACTCCATCGACAGACTCGCTCGCTCCCTCCACTCTATTCAAAGTTAAAATGATTGAATTCAATATTAAATTTGATTCGATTGATCATACTGAAATTAGACTTTGAAATCAAATGAATATATGGTCATAAAGTCATAATGTAAAATATGGAGATACATAAGGACTTAAGGACCCACGTATATTATTATATCCCATCCCACTGTATACTAAAGCTTACGTTCATCCTCCTGGAAGGAAAAGGATGATAGGGAAGATTTGGTCCGTGGACATTCGTACAGAGAATTCTTTCTTCCTTAATTTCCTGACAGTTGACGAATAGTTATTTATGGGCGCCAGAAGAGCTGAAGAAACCTCCAGTGCGTCCGTCCGTCAGTGGAGTCCAGAGAGTCACAAGAAGTGATGCTTTCTTGTATCAAATGGGTTTTTGATTACAGCCTCCAGTCAATGATTTCATACTTGGATACATAACCTGCGGTCAACAATGTTTTTTCGGCCTCAGCATTTCGATTCGAAGCCTCAGCTCATCCTTATAGAGATTTACCTCAACTTCTTTTACAGTTCAAAATGAACATGAACATAAACTATCTACTCAACTACTCACTCCGAGGACCGCACTCACATTCACTCACTTGACTAGACAAGCATGCTCACTAAAAATCTTCCTGGGTACTTACCCCTGCATTCTGCATTGTACTCAAGTATTGGTTTTCCCTTCGTTATTTGTGTACACAGTTCAATCCTATATATGTACGTCGGTTCGATCTTCAACAATAATGTCCATACATATTAGAAAGGGAAGCGTGCAGAACCTCTTATCTACATTCTTTCAACCAAACAAAGTAAAACGTCAAAGTTGTTTAGTATTTCTATTTAAGATTACATTCAACATTCCGAGAGATCGATAATCAATAATTCAATATCAATGCACACACTATCTTTACACATTTTTTGGAAAATTCAAAATGCATTTTGACTTTTGAACTTCTCAAACACACTAGCAGACACAATTCAATAGGATACGATGTAATGCAGTGCAGATTGCAGATGTACTGTTTTGCAGGTTGAGTTGAATCGTTGAATGTCGAAGAAGGATCTTGACTCTTACTTCTTGGAAAGATTGGTCTTGTTGAGCCTCGTCTTGACTTCTTAAGTGATTCAGTATTAGAAAAGTGGTCACGAATTCAGTTCAGTACTCGGGAGGAATTTAGGTTGTAGGTTGACCATCAGGTGTATACGTTCAACGTTAGTCTCGTCCTGGCCTGGCACTAGTTATTGGTCCGTCTTTTTGTTAGGAGACGTGGTCGGTCGGTCGGTCGGTGGGTCGGTTGACTGGATAAATGGACGGATGCTGGATCTAAATTCTTGGATAATTATTACCTACATGACTCTTGAATACTCAAAAAGTCAAATTCGAATGAGCATAGTTCCAGTCAGTAAGGTTGAAGGTAGTGGTAGTTGGTCGGGAGTAACTACTAGTGACTAAAAGCTACTTCGTAACAGTAAAATGGTAAAATTGTGAGTACATACGACATAGTAAATCGTTGATCGTATTCCGTGTTGGTTTGCGGGTCCAGGGAGAAATATTAGGCACTTAAATAGCGGTTTATCTCCTCCACAAATTACGAGCTACGTGCCCAGTGAAAAATTCTACAGTTGAAACTTTTTTTTTTCTTCCTTAATGTCCTTCTTCGATGACTTGGATCTCGTTAGCAGAGCTTCTTCTTCACTTCTTCCCCATTCACCGCCCTTCACCTGTGTCCATGTCCAGTCCGTGAAGAATTAGTTATTTCCTAGACACGGAATGAGTTTTACGTCCGCATCGGCAGATATTTGATCTCGTTAGTCGTACTTTGTTTGCTCCTAGTTATTCTCTAACTACATCAAAATCAAATATCCAAATAAAAAAAATCAAACCAAAGCAAACTGTATACCCACAAAAAAGATGTTTCAAAAGTTGAAAGTACCAGCCAGAACGTGATCCGATGATGCCCTTTCTTTTATCGGCTTTTTCTGTCTGTAGTCTGTAGTTCGTAGTCAGAGTCGTACTCGTAATCGTAATCGACGGTTGTTACAAAATAATTATTTTTTATTATTACAAAAATCAAACTACAATTTACAAGATTAGGATTAGGAATTTTATTGTTACCGTCAATCATCAGTTGTCGATTGTTGAGTTTCTTTTCCCATTTTTTGTTTTAACTAACAACTGTTAACTTGGATGGGGAAGCTTTGGCCGTTGCCGTTCGCCGTTGAGATTTAGTTCGCGCCAAATTCAAAAGTTAAAATATTTTTTCCCGTTGCCCATTGCCCCATTCCCATTTAAATTTTACAAATAAACTTGCACTTCTTTTTTGAAGTTCAAACTTTGAACTCTTAACTTCAAAGTTTTGAAACTTTTAGTTCAAAAATCAAAAAAATGACAAATCTATTTCTCATTCTAAAAATACGGAATGCAATTGCCTATTTACTGGTAAGCCTAAAGTAGTACTTACTTCATCTAATCGTAGGTTACAGACGCTTTAAAAAAGTGTAAAACATGAAACTATCATTTTGACAAAGTGTTTAACATGTACACTTGTATAAATGGTAGGTACAAATGAAGGCCATTTGCAGTCACTCATCGTTAAAAAGAATGAAGTGTAAAGGTTTCTATCTGCCGTAATTGTAAGTTCATTGGGTGTTTTTGGTGACTTATTGTTTGTTAGGTAATAATTGGGAGTTCCCTTGTTAGTGTTGTAGGAGTTGATGTTGAGTGATGTCGGAGGAATGGAGCTGTTGAGACGGATGGTTGTGATGTTAACTTGTCTGCGAGGTGAAATCCTGCAATGCGAATCCATGTCTACTTTCCATTAATTTATCATCATCATCATCATCTCCATTCCCGATGACTCGGCTGGGAAGTTTCGGGAGCAGAGGGTGAAGACGTGGCTGGAACTGGAAATGGAAATGGACGTGGAGGCTAAAGGACCAAAGTGTGCACTGGAATAATATTGATTGGCCATTCCATTTCCCCCTCCCCCCCCCCACCCCCCGAACATCACCCCTTCCGTCCTTCCCCACGCCTGCAGCGTCCACAAACGACGTCATTCAGAAATTCACGAAAAGGCAATTTGCAATTTTCTAAAAGTGTTAATAAGGATTTTAGACCTTTGGAATAGTGTCAAAAATCGTTTGAAAAGAAAAACCGGGGATACCCGGATCCCCTTGGTGGATGGGACGTGACCTGGGGATGATCCCGTCCTCAGCCTCCCAGCTCCGACTCTCGTCTAAACTCCCGCACTTAGTCTCCCAATGGATCGTCTTTAGTTGGACGGACTACCTGAACCAACAATCTGTCCACATGATAAATGTGAGACCGTCCAATAAATCCCAAATCCGTGAATTCCATTTTCATATCCGTGTCCGCATCCGCTTTTCAGGGAATCCAGGATACTCAGCTTAGCAACATTTCCGACTCACAGTCGTCTCCCACCAGCCCCCACCATCCACCCAACCAACATATGTCGCTTATTATTCCCCATGCAAAATCGACGGACTCATTTTACTAGATGCAAATTCGTCTATGTGTCACATTTTATGTCTTGACACTTTTCACAGGGTTTTCAAAAAGGGGAAAACGCCTTTTAACAAGTTTGCAGAACGATGCAAATTATATTAGTTTCATGTTTTTCAAAGATGTCACTTTCACGAGCTTTTGAAAAGAAGCAAAATCTCCTATTTACATGTTTTTGAAAAGTTACAAAATGCCGCATTTACATGTTTTCGAAAACGTGAAAATGTCCGATATACTTGTTTTTGAAAAGTTGCAAAATGTCCAATTTACATGTTTTTGAAAAGTTGCAAAATGTCCGATTTACATGTTTTTGAAAACGTAAAAATGTCCAATTTACTTGTTTTTGAAAAGTTGCAAAATTACCGATTTACATGTTTTTGAAAACGTGAAAATGTCCAATTTACTTGTTTTTGAAAAGTTGCAAAATTACCGATTTACATGCTTTTGAAAACGTGAAAATGTCCAATTTACATGTTTTTGAAAAGTTACAAAATGCCGCATTTACATGTTTTTGAAAACGTAAAAATGTCCAATTTACTTGTTTTTGAAAAGTTGCAAAATGTCCGATTTACAAGCTTTTGAAAACGTGAAAATGTCCAATTTACTTGTTTTGAAAAGTTGCAAAATGTCCGATTTACATGCTTTTGAAAACGTGCAAAATGTCCAATTTAGACGTTTTTGAAAAACTGTTAAATGCCACATTTACATGTTTCGAAGCGCAAGAATTTAATTTGAAAGCGATTATTATAATTTACAAAAACATGCTATGCTTTCACCGTTGCACGGGTGAAGATCGTAGATGGACCATTTTGCTCCTTGAGTTCCAGTCGGCTCTTGTTTGAAAAGAGGGCGATAGAAGATTTTGCACTCCGAGGATGTTGTGACTGTGGCGGGTGAGGTTGTTGTTGGATTCGTTTGTGTGGTTGAGTTTGCAGTGGAAGTGCGTTGTTGTTGCGTTGGTTGGCCGCTGGTTCCGGTGGCCGCGTCTTCCTTCCTTCCGTCAGCCGCCGCCTGTCATCCCATTTCCTTTTATTTCCCAATTCCTCTCCACTCCTCCACAAAACGGTCACGGATTCCCTTCCCCCAGGATTCGGTTTCCGCTTCCAAGTCTCATTTTGAGCCTCGACGTTTGGTGAAGACAGGAAACCGGGATCCAAATGGGAATGATGCGACGGCGGACTGGGAAGCGGTCAAGTGCAATCGTTGATATTTCTAATGGAACAGGGAAGGGGTGGCATAGCATCGGTGAAGAAGCATTCTGACGCAAGTGTAGTGTTTCCTTCATTTCATTTTGAATTTTGACACAAGGGTTTATAAAAGCCCAAATAACCGTTTTACTACTTTAACCTATTCGAAACTGGAAAACCACCGGTGAAAGAGCGATTGACAGCAGTGCTTTTTCTACGAAACAACTTTTTTGAAATGGTCAAAATTGCAAATTAACCTTTTAAAAAATGTTAAAACTGTAAATTAACTTTCAAAAAACAATTATCGAACACTTTCAAAAAGGAAAAACATGGAATTTAACAAAGTCACATTTTCAAAACAGTCAAAACTGCAAATTAACGTTTTGAAAAAGGCTAAAACAGTAAATTAACGTTTCCAAAAACATTTCAAAAAACAAGTATCGAACACTTTCAAAAAGGTCAAATCTAGAATTTAACAAAGGTACATTTTTAAAAAGCTCAAAACTTCAAATCACAATTTCAAAAGATGTAAAACTTTATAAATCACCGGTTCGGAAAGGTTAAAAAAAATTCAAAATGTGTAAAAGTGGTAATTTACATTTCCTACGGGGAAGGCCTATGGCTACGCTTGCCTTTACGGCAGCTCGTATTAATCGTCGTAATAATTTATACGAACACATTTTTGAATTTTGGCAAATGCAATGTTTCACACTTTTTCAAAAGCAAACACATTGTTTGAACCTACTTTTTGAAAATTGTGGAATCATTTCTGCCTTTTTTGAAATTAACAGATTGGAAGAGAACATTTTGTGATTAATGAAAGGCGGGCATTTGGCTCATTTGAGTCCAGATGGGCTACCGTTGGACGTAATTTTGGAAGGGCCTTCATGTTGGTGGAAATAGGAAGGTTTATTATTAGTTGTGGCCGATGGCTGTTTGTTGTGGGTTGTGAGTGAGACTGAGTTTGTTGGCCGTGGGTGTGTTTGTTGGATGGCGATGGGATGTGTCGGGAAGTGAGGGTCCGGGTGAGTTCGGTTCTCTTCTGTTTGATGAGCCTGGCGACGGTGGACAGACTCAAGTCAGTGACGGATGGCGAAGGGAGACAAAGGATGATGGCTGGAAATTGGAAATGCAAAGAGCAGCTCCGCTTCTCCGTCCCTCCAGCTCGCCTTCATTTCTACGACCACCATTATTACATTACGACAAGTTCGCCTGTATCGTCGCTCGAGAAGCATATCGACGCAAGTCCCAACGGTCGCATTTTTTCATACTTGCTTAGGAAATGTTTGAATCCCATTTTTGCACTTTTTGAAAAAACGAAAATTTTTTACCATTTTCAAAAAAGTGTCTATAGCCATTTTAATACTTTCAAAAAAGTGCAAATAGCAGTTTTAAAGCTTTCAAAAAAGTGTAAACAGCTGTTTTACTACTTTCAAAAAAGTACAAATAGCAGTTTTACTGCTTTCAAAAAAGTGTAAACAGCTGTTTTACTACTTTCAAAAACGTGTACATAGCAGTTTCGATATTTTCAAAAAGCTCAAAAACCATTTTCGCTCATTTTTTGAAAAGGAAAAAAGTAGTTCTATCATTTTCTAAAATGTATAAATAGCAGTTTTAATACTCTCAAAAAAGTGTATACACGAGTTTATACTTTTCGAAAGGTGTAATGACTAGTTTGACAAAGTTTAAGGCCAAGTAAAAAGTGGTAGTAATGAAATAATTAAAAAGAAAGGTTGTTGGGGGTCAGATTGGCCTTGCGTCAGATGTTCTAAGTGAAATGTGGACTGGGTCCAGAATGCTTCTTGACGGACGATATGCGCATAGCATCTGTGTAGTAATAATGGACATACAGCACTTGAAGGGCTCCAGCTCTGTATTTGAGTTGGTCGTAATGGGAGGGCCGTGCAGTATGGAAGTGTGGTCGAGGGATGAAATCTCCCAAATGCTCTCCACGCACATCACACAGCAAATAGTTCTCGTCTTTTTCCCTTCGCTTCACTTCACCAACAACTTACGAGCAGCCGTAATTGACGACCAGGGAAATTGGAGCCATATGATTAGTGTGTCATCACATCCCCCTTCCCCAAACTTCCTTCTCTGCCCCAACAATCAATTTCATCTATCTGCATCCACAATCCACCTTCTCCCAAAATTAAACTAATTTCACAAACATTTTCCCAACATTTTTACAAGTATCCTTTTAAGCTGCCTTCAAACAGGCACAATAATAGGTTCCTTTACAAAATTAAATATTTCAACCAACTAGCTTTCAAAATATACAAATTTGTACTCAAATGCACTTTCAAAATTCAAGTTTTTGAAAATTGTTTTT
>JAQFZC010001992.1:0-25565 GCA_034695205.1 Dicyrtoma fusca | reverse complement strand
GGCTTTCTAATGGTGTATTACATGTGCGTGTAACTCTATTTTTAATTTTTTTGGTAAATTATAGGAGAGAGTAGAAACAAATAAGAAAAGTTTTCTTCAAAACATGTTCAACTTAATACGTTTAGTCGAGTAACATTTAGGAAAACATTCTAGTTTTGTATTTAAATGTATTGGCTCTAGATTAAAATAAATTAATGATGCAATTGTATGCAGGTAGTTACTTCAGTTCTAATACTTTGTCTACGTCACTCTTGCGTAATCTAATTACACCTGTTCGTTTATTTTTACTTTTTGGGTTACTATACATGCAAGCTAATAAAACAATGAGCAGATGACAGTCTACGTGGGTATTGGTGTAATAATAAAATATTTATATAAACAATGTATTAAGAAAGTGTTCGTGTTAGGACGACGAGGCTATTTGCCTAAGATGTTTTAAAACCTTTTTATCACGTGCTATTTTGAACCTTTTTGTGAGTAACTCATTTGTACAAAATTTAGAAATGACAAGTGTACTTATACACAAATTATGTAACTTTCGATTCTGTGTTTCAGTCACTCAAGGGTAATCTTGCTGCAGGTGAGCCTTTAATTCGAAGTTTTTATATAGCTTACCTAGTTGTCCAAACAGTCAGGTCAAAGCCTAAACCAGTAATCATATTGTACGCTCTTAAGGTTCATTCAAATTTTACACAAAGCAACTTTGGATCGGACACCAATTTTTGTTATATAATTCGCGCCCCATGTCTATAGTTAGAGTATAGGCCGCTATTATGTCCTCAAGAGATTTTGTCCACACGCCATTTTGTCCGTACGCGATTGTGTCCATGGGATTTTGTCCCACGCCATTTTGGTTTCGCGAGTTGGTTACCGAACCCGAATTTAAAGTTAAAGTTTGAAACTCAAAGATTAAAAGTTAAAGTTCAATATTTCATTGTGAGGAATCAACTTGGGTAAAAATATAAGTTACTATTGCATCAACGTATAAGCCCGTCCGTAGGTCGGGTGCGGCTTAAAAGTTTAGTTTTTAAATGGGTCCACTCACAAATCGTCTTTTTAAAACTGTAAATTCGGTTCAAAGTTAACAATTCAAGGTGTTTAAGTTTCAAAATTTGCATTCAAGATTCGCTATTCTTCTCAAAGTTACCTTTCAAAACACAAATAGCTAAGATGCACGCTTTTCGAAAGTGTTCTTTGCCCTTAGTAAAGGGGCTTTTGTGACCGACCGCCGAATACTAGAAACTACTAGATGAGAACCTAAATTCTTGAACCCAGTAAAGGCAAGGTACATTTACAGTGAAAATAATCGAATAATAATCTCAATTTATTTAAATTGTGCGTCAATGCGTGCTGTGTTAATGCAAAGTTATCTGCATAGTAATTAATTTATAGGAATCATAACCCTAGCACAATTTTCTAAAACAGAATTACAAAATAATTTTATTCTAGAACATCACATGAAGTCTCTGAGTCTGGTTCTGGTCGTGTTGGTTTCTCTCGGTCTTTTAAGTGGTCGTTAGTTCACGTTGTGTTGTCTCTCTGCTTTCCCTGCAAAGGCTAGTGCTTTCACTTGTATTATTGTTCCCTTGCTTTCCTTAAGCTACTCTACTACGAACACTGTGCACGCAAGAGTATTTATTGTGTGTCTCATTGGGTGTTTTTATTTGGATGTGGATTCCCTTTCTTTCCCTTTTTGTTTCAGTAGTCCCGAAGATGTCATCATATTTTTTATAACTTTGTTTGGCTGTGCATGTCGAGTTGGGATTGGGACTCGAAAAGTAAAAGTTTCCTAGAATTTCCTCTTTCGTTTAGTTTGATTTCAGCGGAATTACCCACGTATCGGTATAGATGGATACAAATAAAAACACAATGTTGGTACATATGCTTTAAATGCCCATCTTCCTTTACCCATTTTATACTATATATATCTAGCTATATTGTTAGTGTAGACAGTAGACGCAAAATTGCTAGCATTCAAATATTACCAGAGGTAATCGTATGCCTAAAACTTCAACATGTAACATTTTCATGGGGCATTTTACAACTTTTCAAAAATATGTAAATTGGTCATCTTAAAATAGAAAAAGGCATTTAGTAGCGTATGGCGTATACGTGTACGGTGGCGAGACGTCCCTTTGCTTTGAGCTGTATGCAATTAATGGAAAGGCTCATTCTGCTTCTTCGGTAAGGATACATGGCTTTATGGCTCCAGCTCAGGAGAACAAGACAAGACGTAGTGGAAGTAAAATGAAAATAAATGTGAGATTTCCTTTTCTCGTCCGTAGTTGTTTTTTTCCTTTGTAAGGAGAACAGACTGTAGCTTTAAAAAATAAGAGTTTAAAGCCTCACATTGACATGATGAAGACAAAGAGTGGCGTGTGATGTGAATCCTCCATTAGTTACTCATATGTGCAGGGCATTCTTATTCTGCCGTGCCGGTTATCTTTCGTATTCGGTCTTCATACCTACCTAGCCTGGTTTCCTCGGGGACCTTTCACTTATTATGTCATAGTCAAAATCTTGTTAGAATAAAATTGTAAAAATATTCTTGATTAATTCTGCTCAATTTATGTGTCACACTTTTTCAAGACATCAAAGAAAGCATGTTTTGAAAATAGCTCCCTTGTGTGTAGGCTTCTTTGGAACATTTTGTCACAAATTTGTACACTTTTTGGTAGCCTTTCATTCATACGTAGACGGATGAGACCCAATGGCAGCGTAATATTTGCATGGTTCCTAGATACTATAGTCTTGGCATATATGTATATATATATAGGTAGGTATGCGTGTGACTTGATTACGATTTGTTTCCCTATACCAACTTGTATGTACGAAGATATTAGATAAAATAAAATATAATAAAATTACAGAGCGTGTGAAATCACTTGAAAATTGAAGCTATTCCGGATATCTCGTTCTGACTGCGTTAACTTTCCATTATGCAGTTACCCATAGAACCTCTATAACTCTACAGTTATAATTGAATTCGGCTGTCGACAATGCCGTTTCTTTTCATTTTTTCTCCCTATATTTTTGTCTCCTCTTATGTCATTCTGTGCTCCACTTTTTTTTTCATTCCAAGAGTCCAAGTCCAAGAAGACGCTCCACAAGATCAATGGCATGTGTAGAGAGGGAGAATGTAAGGCTACACTCTTTCCTTGTTTCTTGGTCTTCAGGGGCCTTGCCAACGTTAATACACACTATTTGGGTTCCAGAAAGTCTCCCAACTTTCTTCAACTTTCACGCATTTACAATTCATGGCAACTACTCACTGTTCCTTTTCAAAGGTGCGAAATATTAAGTTTTCATAATTCGTCAACACATGTCTGTAAAAACGCTGACAAAAGGGTAAAATATAATTTTGCTGCATTTAGCTTAACGTCTTCAAAAAGGATTAAAACATGAAACTAGAGCTTTCAAAGGGCGTAAATAGTAAAATTTAATACTGTCGTTTGGAGAAAGTATAAAAATGAAAATGATGCATGAACTAATAAATGATTAAATGATTAAAAACGTCATATTTGCAAGGCTCCTTAGTTATGTGACAAATACGACGTATTTCCCTCCCTCTTACAGTTGTTCACCTCCATTCCGTTCTGTTTTCTGCTATCGCTTTTGTTCCGCCTTTAGTGATAGGATTCTAATGGGGATCTGTGCAGTCTTTCTGTAGTCTGTAGTCAATGAAACTATAGAGATCTGTATGCATTGATGCGGATGTTAAAAGAATCAAAAAGAAAAGGGAAAAAGTCCGCCACCAGTATCACTCTCAGCCCTGATAGCACTGCCTGCCTCCGTCTCTCCGGTATTCTTCATTCTCTAAACAGCTCGGGCAGTGTGCCTCTCTCGGTCCTCTCCTTGTTCTTTCAACTTTCAAACGAGTATAAAAGTATGTTGGCTGGCTGGTAGGTAGGAAAAAGTATTGCGTGCCTTTTGTCATCGGAGAAGCAAAATGGTCTATGTACCCCTTTGTGGAATCCATCCGTACAAGGACAAATTTTTAGTTTGTGGTAGGCTCCCAGCTCACGGCTCATTGATTCAAAACCACATTTTGCACAATTTAAAAGACAATTATCTGTAGAAAGAACACACTTTGAATCTTTTAAAAGGAGGCAGTTTTGAATGATCGCTTCTATACACTCACGACCAGTGGCTTTGTAGCTTTGAAAGGTAGGTGATTTTGGTTGGAGTGGACTTTTGAGAGTCGTTAGTTTGCTACTTCAGTGACGATAGCCTCTGGTTGGGCTTCGGTCTGCTTTACACTTGACTGGGCTGGTCGGGGCCGTGTGTGTGCGACTGTTTGTTTGCTGGAAGGAGAAAGTGAGAGAGGAGGAAGGACGGCGGACTTGGAGAGAGAAAGTATGGGAGTGTTTGTGAGATTATTAGGACGTGTCGTAGAGTGGGCGCCCATGAGATTTATGACTAGTTTCCACCATTCAACTGAGCACACACTGAGAGACAGGCAGACCGACAGACGCCCTACTGACGACGCAAAACGATCACTTTTCTTGCTGTCAGAGGCAATTCTCTAATTTAAACGCGTCTGTGCATATTTTTTTAAAGATTTATTCAAGGTTTTGAAAAGATGTAGAATGCAAAAATGTGACTTGGAAACAATTGCTGCCGCTAACACACTCTTTGCTAGCAGAGGAAAAATAAATGTCACATTGCTCTGAGTGGAGTTTGGAGAATGGTCATTCCTCTCCTTCCGTAACGACCCAGAGTCCCAGACTCAATGCAAGTTGAGAAAAACTATTGGCCCCAGAGATGTATTAATCCGTTCCTCACTGAAGGGCCGACGGAAACTAATAACTAACACACATGCATACACATACTTTTCCCTATTCTTCATTTCTATTAAGTACCTGGACTGCTCTAATCCCGTCTTCCTGTCTGCAAACTCAACTATCTACAGGATGTTAAAGCGTCATACTCAGTTGCTGGAGACACGTCCTCTTAAAATGTCAAAGTTTCGACTTGAGTATATATAGACACACGTTTCTGTATACGTACATATATGTTCATATGAGCATCAATAAAAATATTTTAGTGACTCGAATAAAATGATTCTTATACACGAGAAATATCAAATTAGACAACTCACTCACAATTAGATTATCACGTTTTGCACGTTTTAAAAGATGCGGAACAGGAAAAGCGAGTTCCCTATTCCTATTGTTGCCTAGTTAGCCCTTTTAATAAAGACATAATTGGACAATAAAAGAACACGTTTTACGACGCTACTATTCTAGATAGAGGAAACGGCATTATTTGTCAAGCGCTTCTGAATCTGTTGATGTTTTGATAGACCAAAATAGACAGAAAAAAATCATTCGAACTGATCAAAGAATCTTTTTATACTGACTAGATAAACCTTTACCGTCAAAACAATGTAAGCCTTAAACCGCCAAATCTAATTCGGTTCTGTAGCCATAATTCACTTTCTTGTACCTTTATAATGAGACGTAGAGTCGTAGAGAATGTAGTGTTACTTCCTTTTCTGAGTTAGCCCTTCTATTTTTTCAACTCTTGTCGCTCAGATTACGCTGACGTTGGCAGTGTAAATTGTAAATTGTAATGGAGATTGAAATTAGTGGCCATGTTCTGTCGTCGACGGAAGAAGGGATGGGAAGTGCGAGCCAAAAAGTCCAAAAGGGTGTGCACACTGGGGTAGGAGCTTAGAGTGTGTGGATCTGCAGTCGGAGAAAGAACGTCCTTTCCGCTTTCCTTCAACTTTCCACACATTCCCATTGCATTTCATTTCCCACTGATCGTGAACGAATGGCTCTGCCAGCAGTTGCCAATTTATTCCACCAAAAAAAATGTATGCTGTTGACTTTGGCTCGTACTTGTGTGTACCTACTTTGGTTCTCTGTTTTTTTGGTTTATTGCAAATGGTTTGAGTTATATTGTTATTGGCGAAGCCAGTGTTATTGCCGCATTATCTCACAACCATTGTAAATCATTTAAAATTGTTTTCCGTGTAACAGTTTTTTTTATTACCCTATTTACTAAACGGCGACAGAGTACTTGTAGTCTAATTTAACATTCCGCAATTCAAAAGCTGTCAGGGAAAAAATCTTGTTTCCATTCCACAGCACAGTTACAACTGACTGTACCGATGTACCGCCTTCATGGTGTGAGAAACACTACATCAAATGAGATCTGCCATTTGCGTTGCTTCTTCAGCAATGAAAGTATATATGACAGTGTATAAAGAACTGACTTGGGATGAGTACGAAACAAGGACAGAGACAAAGGAAGGAAGCAGAAGTACAAATGAGAGTTAGAACACAATTTAATCCAATCCAGGCAAACGGAGGTAATGTTAAGAAGAGTAAACAAAATCTGGCTGTCCCTTTGATGTTTTTGTCGGCGCCCCTGTCACAAAAGCGAAAACAACAACAATAGCAAAAGCTAGTGAAAAATAAAATAAAAAACAAAAAGGAAGCTTTTTAACGAGCTACCGTAAAGCTCGGATTATTTTCTCAAACGCTACCTTTCTACAGCTATACCTTCCCCTTTTCTATGTTATATAGTGTTACAAGCACAATTCCTTGTTAGGCCTGATCTTGTCATTGTACTATTATTAAAATTGAGGATATTGTAAACTCATCAATTAAATGCTGAAAACTGAATACCTACATAAAATATGCATGTCAACATAAAAAACTTGTAGCCGTGTAATCTCATCTCCGGTATATAAAGTAGGTAGAATGTAGGTGTACTATTTTTCAAAGCAAATCCAGCCCAAAAAATATGATTTAAATTTTAATGAATTCGAATCGATCGACTATTTATCATTGTTATTCAAATGGGGATTTTTATGCCTCTCTCGAGGGTTTATTACCGTGTGTTAAAATGGAAATAGGCTTCTGGATTGTTTCTCAAAAAAACGTAAACAAAATCAAATCACCATTAGTAGTAGCCAATGGAGCTACAGTGAGCCTGAAAGTCCTCTGTATTGCCAAATAATAAAGACTAGAGATAATACTGTTTTGTAGAAATTGCTCAGTTTTGTGGAATGGTTGGCATGAATTGAATAGCTTGTTTCCAAACCGCGTTAAGTCCATTTTAGGGCATGTTGAGATAACTATTTTTTAAAACACAATTTTGTACGACGAAAACAGTGCATAGGTGGTACGTGTTTTTTCAAAAAAGATACCCAAGAGAAAAAATTGACAAAACTGTCCTTTTGTGCCAAATAACATTAAGTTCACCCCTTATTTACCTACCCACATTATTTAAAGTATAAAGGTTATTTATACATATTTGCAGAATTACAGTGATATGTGAAATCATACTAAAGATGATTGGTGCCAAAAAAAGTTAAGTTCACGGTTTTAGTTCCAATGCACGTAAAGTCCAATAATTCAACTTTTGAACCCCCCCTCATTGAAAAATGACCCGTGACACCAGAATTTTTAAAACCTCGCGTACACAATCGTCACTGGCCTATTAACTCACAATAGTTTAGTTTGGTTAAATTATTTACGTGAATGAACATATTTACATTTTTATATCTCCTGTACAGTAGAGAAAATGGACTTGACGTGCTTTGGAAATAAACTCCTCAATTGTTCTAGTTCAGTCTTGATGTTTAATGATATTACTTTTGGCGTTTGTGCTCCAAAATTTCAAGATTTAAGGATCGACTTTGTATGCGAGCCATTCCATTATATTACATTTTACAAAGCAGAGTGTTTCCAATAGTTTATCACAAGATTTCAGCTCCATTGTTTCCCTATTCCTTCATGTGTGTTAATGTGCATATCAGTCTTGAAGGGCTGAATTTAAAGAGGGACGTTTATCATTGCTGGAGAAGCAAAATGGCACTTTCGGAAATCTTCCTGTTTTGCTAGTTGAACCTTTACAAAGCATGTGGTTCACTTTCTGCGTGATTGATGCCCTTTTTTCAATGTTAATAGGCAATTTTGCCAGGTGCATGTAAGTGCATTGGATGTTATACCCGCCAGCCACATTCACAAAGCATTAACGAACAGGCTGCACAGATGATATGATGTGGCTTCCACGTAATGGACTCTGACAGACTCAACAGTTGTAAGCACTTGTGTTTGAAAATCTAAAATGGCCCCTTTGCTCCGTTAGTGATGTTGATGTCTCGAGTCTCGGCAGCATTTACTAAATTATTTTACTACGAGGACGAGAATGCACTTCAAGTAGGCACTTAGGTCCTTCTTGACTTTCAAAACCATTTCCAGACTTGCATCCAAATGTTAGTCTCTCAGTTCTAATCTCAATCTCAATTTCAATTTCAGCGTCTGTTCCAACTTAGCCAAAACAAAATGCTCTTCTCGTGACTGGGCTCCTTGCTCACCGCCGAGCTCTCCGTTGGAGTACTTGAGTCATGTTGATGTTGATTTTGATTTTGAGTTGACTTTAATTTTAATTTGATTCAAGCCTTTTGTATATGCGCTTTCCTTTTCCTGTATTTTCCATTTTTTTTATGAGCTCCGTTTATCCGTCCTTTTTCCTGCATTTCACAAGGCTGTCTAATCCCTACAACTGCATACCATTTCCCTTATTGTGAGCAGACGTGCCATTTGAGAACGGTGAGTAAAATTCTAAATTGGAACATGTCTATTCTCTCTCCTTCTGTCAGGCAAAATTTTCATCTCATTTTCTACCTCACGAGTCGAAACCATGTGCTACCGCCACGGTCGCCACCAGAGACAATGATAAAATACAAAGCACGAGTCAGGGTTACGACAGTTTTATCTACCGTACGTCTCGGAATGTTGCTCTTCCAAAGGAACAAAATAAGCTCTGCAAAGCCCAAAGAGTCGGCAACAAAGTTCAACAAGGGAATGTGATAGCACACTTTATTTTTATTTTTAAACAATATTTCGAATGCATTTTTGCTACATTCTAAAAGCTTCCTTTTCTGCATTGAAACCTTTTGGAAAGGTGTTTGTGTACAAAAATAGCTAAACTCAAAACTAAAGGAAATTCCTTGGTTTACACGTTAAAATGAGGAAGCAATTTAGACCATGAGTAACTAATGCACTAATACGAGCATTAAGGTATCTTCGCACAACCGTCGGGTAGAGATACGTATATTTGTACTTCATCCAGTGAGCGGAACCGGAACGGACGGTGATTGAAACAATGTTAGACAGGCGACGGTTCTCGGTTTTGCAAGATTAAACCGACGCTCCAGGGCTGCATTTTATATTCAAGGGATATTCATAATTTACGTCCCAAGCTTTCTAAAATCTTGAACCCCTCCCTTCCTTCCAGCTGTAAACTTATTCGGTAATGCAATGGAAAATGTCTACATCTGAAGAGAGAAAAAAAATAAATACCCACCTTTGGATCGGTAATTTATGGACAACCCTAAAGACCAAGCTGCCACAGATACTATATTATGCCCAAGATGATAGACACGTAGTCACTCTGAGACCATCTTGCTGTGATGTGACATAACGTATGTAAACTCAGCCGTAACTTATTAGTAGCTAATTCCCAGATTATTCCATCAATAATATTATTCTTGGCTGCGCTCCCGTGAAAGATGTATGAAATGAAATGAAAGTAGGTAATCAGTATGCAAGGGGCATTGTCGCTAGCACTATCGTCGTTAATTGTAATTTCAGCTTTAATTCAATGATGCAAAATCTGGAGAAGAATAGAAAGAAGGGCGGATTTAGAATATGTGTAAACACAGCCTAACATGTACATATGCCACATCAATTCCATCCTTAAATCCTTCGGTTGCAAACTGTACTCCATAATCAAAAGTCTATAGGCTTTCAGTACTAGTATGCCGTAGTTCCATATTGTATAAGACAGTCGTCCCTTGAAGGATTATTATTTACAATATTTACTCAAACTTTACTTATAAACACAAGGAATCTATTCTTAACCTTTGGAAAAGTCCACAGCCAATCAGATTCAGGGCAAAAATAAAGGAACTGTCCTTAGAAATCCCGTAGAAACAGTTTCTACAGCTATTGATTGCTGCAATTATTATTTGATTATTGAGCAAAGTTTCATGCTACAAATTGTAAAAGAAATTGTCCCGTGTATCAAAATTACTGGGTTTTTTAAATTCAGGATTCACGTACTAAAAAGCTGGAGCCATTTGGGCTCCGGTGACTATAGTCCGAGGTGAACGGTAGTTGAAAGTAAGTTTATTAGAACAAGGGAGCGGGCGTGACTTTGAAATTTGGATTGAATTCACTTGGCTAGATCTGGTTTCCTTGGGATCGAACCAAGACGTATTTTACATGGAAAGTAGCGAGTGTTGTAGATCAATGGAATGCCTGTCTATTCATCTATGTACACGGGGCTAGTCACATAATGGGACGTTCATCAATCACGCTTGTAACACCTTAAACAGTTCTTCGCCATGTCTCTCAATTGCACTTCTGTTCAAACGGAGAATGTACCCGGACTACACACCCCCTTCCCCTTGGGGAGTGTGAGGGAATTTATGGACGCCCCCAAATGTCGTATCAGTCCCTGAATGATGGGAATGATGGAAGGTAGTGCGGTGGAGTGGAGGAAGTGCCTCTGCATGCGATTTGTAAATCTATTGAAGTCTTATGAATCCTCAACTTTGACTCCCTTTGGACCAACTCTCACTCATCGTTAGTCATCATTCATCGCTTACACACACTCCAAGTTTAAAAGACAGACAACGAAGGCACTTATGCAAATGGAACAACCGACGAAACAATCAAATCTCCAGAGATTACCTCCCATTCCACTTTTACTTCCACCTCTATTCATGAGTCCCCAAATCCTCAGCCCATTCCTCTACATGTCCTTAAATAGCCAGTGTCAGTGGCGTACTTGGCTACAGTTTGCCACACCACATTTAGATGCGATTTTTTAAACAAATCGGCCAATTCTCCTGGGAACAATAGTGTACCCGGTGAAAACGTTGGTGTCTCTACATAATCGGTCAATTTTAAAAGGAAATTCATTAAAAAAGTGTAGTTTGAGGAGCTTTGGAATTTTACAGATACATAGAAAGCAATTTTGGTTTTGATATTTTTTCTAAACTGTATCCTTGGGGCATGCATTGGCCTACTTGGCCTATGTAGTTCAATACGCTACTATGCACACATTCTACACTGTCACAGCCTGGCCGTCGTAGCAATAATACGGCTTGATCTTCTAAAATCGTGGTCCATTACCCCCACAATATACCTATGCCATATACTGTCCTTTATCCACGTCTATAGACAACAGTCCCTCGCTATACCAGTAAGTGTCTCTAATGTCTATAATGACAAAGACCCATTTCCCCTGATCCCATTGTCATTTCCCAATTGAACGTAAACAAAGCGTCGGTAATAACAGAAGGAGCCTCAATATCTAAATCCGCAGACTCACTATCAACTCAACTCAACTGATCCGTCTTTTCCTCTGCTACAGTACTAATTACCATATAGCTCTGACTATAGCCACAGTATCACCAAAGCCCCGACCCGTCATCTCACACTTACATATGAATGCGGACTATGTTAGTACCCGGGACACTGCATTGTTGCCGTCGCTTTTGTCTCTGGAATTAAAATTGAATGGAATCTCGACGGTACAAAGGATGCTCTCGCTCTTCTCAATTCTACAAATAATCACAACCTTTACGCATGTAAAAAAGTATAGCATGGTGTATCAGCGCTAATTGTAAGGCTACAGTACAACATAAACATTAATACAGTATTAGGCGCTATACATGTATTGATACATAATATAGGTATGAGGCATTTTATTGTCGTAATTACACGCTAAGGCAAAGCTACGCATTATTGTATTGGAGTTAAACTTGGACTTAAAAGGAAGACTCAAATCTAACACTTTCTCTTTCTTCTCGGTTGTGTGGACTAATTGCAACTGTAGACCTTTCTTTCATCTCTTAAGCGTAATCGTTACAGTTGTAAGTCTAATCGTATTGACACTGATCCACCGGTAATTACTTGACAATTTACGGCTCAGCATTTACTGAGTCCCTGTAGCTGCATAACCCGTTGAAAGGGAATGCTGTTGAGACGTGACTAGTAAGTAATAGCAAGGAACAGTTCATAAACTAGGTTTACAAGGTTCTGCTAAATAGTGCAAACTGTACACTAATCAAAAACATGAACCAACAAAAAAAATCCAACTTAATTTATGAAAGCCCTCTACCCATGCTATGTAGAAAGCCTTGTCGCTGGCATCCTTGTGATCCTCATAATTGGTCAATTAGTGACAGGTGTAACAATACCTTCCATCGCTTCTCGTTTCTCTTAAAGTTTCTACATTTTGTTCGTTTTATGAGGCTCAATTATACGACGGATGGCTGCTTCCGCTTTGATAACGAGTGATAAGTATCTGTTCGGCTAAATACAATAAATTGGTGCAAGAGAAATAGAGCGAATGGGAAACGTGTTGGCGGAATACAGTACAATGGCACGCATATATGTGCATATATAATTAATAATAATAGGTGGGAAAGGGAGTAGAAACGCAGAGGACTTCATGTGTACGTTATGCTGGTAAGCTTCTTGCTTGTTAACTATCCTCACTGAAGGAGCAAAATGGCAAAATAGTGAAAATGTGCTAAAACCGTTTCGTCTGCTCACTTTTTGAAAGTTCTAAATGTCATTTATTTGCTTTTATCAAAAATTGTAAAAATCAAGTATAATTGCTTTTAATACGGAGGGGCTGCTGAGTAGCACACATGTATCCTTTGGCTAGTTCAAAGTGGAAAGATGTTACTTTGCTTCTTCAGCAGCGTAGGCATTTGAATCGCCCACCCAATAATCTGCTGTCATGCATATGATTGTCTACTCAATTCTCAAATTGTCTCCATTTAATTCCTTCTCTCTTTGTGTCTGCCTATTCCCATCGTTTAGACCGACAGCTATGGAAGTGTTTTTATTTAGCGTTGGATTTAAAGGATTCCAGCGTCTGTTTGCTCTTTGGATGGAGTGAAAGTTTTTAAGGGAGTAGCACAGTGTACAAATGACATGGCATAATCGACGCAGAATATTTAGGATGCTTAACTTAATACAGTAGTGGAGGAGTGTGAAGGCACTGCGTAGGAGAGACAATAGGAACGCAGATTATCTCTGATTAGGCACGTCTATAAATTACGCCTGTTGTTTTTTGAGTTTCTGTTTGAAAGGTTTGATTTTTAACGCTGGTTTTCTTGTCGACTGTAATTTTTGAGACACTCCTTCCTCAAACATCCCAAACCACACTCACCCCGTCACATCATCTTCACAACACAGGAGTGCGAGCGGTAAAGTGGGTATATTTAATCATCCCTGCCAGCAGCAATGTAATTTTGAATGAGCTAAGGGCTCTTGCAGATACGAAGCCTTTCGGTTAGTTAAGAAAGGCTATCTCGAATCATAGGAAGCCTCGTAAGGACATTTTTTAAGATTGAATTCGTTCTAAGATTTGTCTGCACGTAATAGCTGGCAGGACCCCAGCCATTGATTCCAGTAAGTGTTCACCCACACTACACTGTACAGCTCTGAACGTGATGCAACTAATTTGATTTCATACTTTCATCCATTCACCACACATGGTCTAGGACTTCAAAGCTTTCCCCATGAAAAGTGTTTTCCTCTCACCGACTCATGAGACGCGTAATGAAGGGAGAAAGTCTTTTTCAGTGCCCACACACACACACTGGAGCCTCCACTGAATTCAACTTTCCCGATGCACGCGAGCAAGGGGAAAAAGTTCCGAGAGAGCACTTGTACAGGATCCGCAGCAGCCACGGACACAAAACCAGAAATAGGACTCTCATGCTCTCGCTTTTATGTAAAAAGTTTCCAAAGCTCATAATATGATGTTATCAGTAAAGCATGTTAATTCCCATTCAGGTAACTATTACATCATTAGGTCTTCTACACTATCTTCTTCCGCCCATTTGGGACCATGCACATACTGCCCTTGATGAGAACATTGCTAGAAACGGAAATGCGGGCATGCATTCCCATCATCCCATCCTTTGCGTTCAAATATTGATAGGCTACTTTTTCAAAAGATTACTTACTATGTTTAAGTACGTTTCACACTTCTTGAAAGAGTCAGTGTCATGAAGGCAATTCTTCCCTTCTCAAAATTTTCGATGTCAGGATCGTGTTTCAAAACTATTTAAAAGGGATATTTGGTCGTTTAAAACTTTTATAAAACCACCATTGCCTCATACTTCATGCCTTCAACATTGACACGAGACAGTCCTTTGTTTTTTGTTGGAAGTCGTAAAAATGTAAAAATGTATCTTAAAAGTTCTAAAAGAACTTGTTTAACTCGAACTGAACACGAATGGCGTCATATTTGCATGGTCCCTTATGTACATGATCCGAAATCGTATAAGAGGTATACTATGCCATGGTGTGGTAATCGTACTAAAATTGTACAGTGATAGGCGATAGGCATATCGCCGTCACACACACTATCACTTGAACTCAAACTAATTTGGCTCCATAATGCCGTCATTTTATATGGCTTACTTAATTTTGCTCCATTACATCCTATTATGTGTACAAGACTCTGCAGTTTTCATGGCTCAACATCTCAAAGAACACAAAGACCAAGTGTGTCATCTGTTAAACCGGGTTTCTGTTTTAAAGTACCTACCATCCTCTCCTGTATCTCCTTCCACTCAAATTCGAAACGAATTCATAAATACCTATTTGGAAATGCCTCTGTACATATATAATACAGGCTGTATTTAAGCTGATATACTGTCGCAGTTTATAATTTGAGCAATACAAATGTCTGTGTACATACCTGCAATCTTTGAGGATCTTCCAGGGAACACCCCATTTAACACAACCACGAAATTTGAAATTTAATAACAACTATTGTTTCTTGCTTGTAGCATTACAATGTATTCAAAAATATGACAGTTCTTGAGTCATAGTAGTATAGTGTATATCTCTAGGGTGTGTTTAGGTTTTAGTGAGTGTCCTTCCCATCCCCATGACCCATGACCCCTAAATCCTTCCCTTGACGCAGCTTGCTGGTAATTTGTTTAAAAAGTGAGACGTCCATTACGCAAAGTGGAGTCGTACTGGTCTACTTAATGCAATAATAATTACCGGAGTTGTTGAGGGCAGTGGGAACAGTTGTTCTAGCATTTAAGTGGGTTTGTTTGATAAACGATTAAAATGTTTGGGGTTATCATCATTGTAGGACGGATTTATAGGACCTCTTGCCAAACTTTTCCATTTCAACGGGTATCCATCTCCACACAATGCGCAATGCAATGGCTGAGCACACAACTGTAGTAGCAGTGCATACGGAAGATAGAGTTGTTGGGACTTACGATGATCTCTTAGTGTTTGTGTCTTAAGCTGCCTTTGATTACGATCCCATTAGCAAGGACTCTATAGATAATACTGCGGAAGTCATGACCACGGCCAAGTTGTAAAAACAAAAGCCTTATTGCACTACTGCGGGGAAGCTAACGACGGAATGAACTTATAAAAATCTTTTTTTTCTCTCTCTCTCTCTCTCTCTTTTGTAATATGTTTCTTCTGCTATGGAAACATGTGTCTCAACTCCCCATCTTTTGTGTGGGGATAATTGCATTATAATTAATGGCACGCCTGCTATCCCATAATACTGAGATACTGATACAGTTTTGCAATGTTTTCAATGCAGAGCTCAAGTCAGCGCTGAAGTAATAATAAAATAAACAAATAAAGAATGAGAATCTCTCAAAAGCTGGGAAAGTGCCTAAGAGATGGATACCTGCTCAACTAGGTACTTCCTGTCTTAAAAGAACTGTACAGATTTATGAAGACATGACTGACTGAAGAGTATTAAAAAAAGCCATCCAGCTCTCGTTTATTTATCTCCGTTCATGGGACTGCCTGTTTGTATGTAGACGAAGAGCTGAAAGGGAAAGTAAATTCCGGGAAATTATTTTCATGGCTAAACACTACAAAGTAGGCAAGCCTTCCAGCTTCCATCTCATTTTTTATTACATCGTGCAGAGTACATTTATAGCACAACTACATCCTCTACCATACAGCCATACATTAGCAGATGAACATTAGGAGAAAGTAAACTACGGCCTGAACTCGCCATCAGAATCAGATACACTTCCCGTGCTGCTCAACAGTTGCAGTTTAGATCTGTAGATACGCAGCACATTTTTATTACAGTGTACTAGCTGCTGAAGGGATTAAATGTGAACCCCGGACACGCCATTTGATTTGCTAACATGTCCAGCATTAGGAAAACGCGCTTATTGTTATTGTTGGTTGGAGAAATATATATTTCTTCGGGCGCCTTGTGTGATGAGAGCTGAACAACAGTGTTGTTGGTCTTTACTACGGCATTTATGCAATAACAGCTTAACTTTCATTTAGAGATTCAAAGTTTAAAATTACTGAGACCAAAAATAAACTCTTTGCATTTGAATATAATTGATACGTCTTCGAGTCTTTGAGCAGGATATAGTTTTCAACCGACGGATGACCAGAATCTAGGATAAGGTCTTTTTGGTTTCTACAAGGCGATAAATGTCTTGAAAGAACACTTTAACAAGGGTCCATTTTGAAATTAGTGGTTTAAGAATGTGTCCTAAGATGTGGTTCCGATTAAAGCAAGGCTATGGTACGACCATTGGACTTGTTCACTTGGGTGTGAAGGTCAACCTTTTGAATGAAATGGGAGTTTTCTTTGAAGTTCTAGCCGTCGTAGTTTCTAGTGCTTTCTCACTTTTCACTTTTGGAGCGTCCATACTGTGTGTTGCTAGAACCAAATTCATTAAAGGATCTCATGTTGAGATAATCAACACTCATGGAAAAGAGAAAGGCAAAATGGGTCGGATGAAACTGTATATGTAATATGTGGACGACCCATTACCACTGCCTCTGCTTTCTTGTCTGCACTACAACAAGAGTTTAGCTCCCAGTACTAAACAAAGGAACGTGAAATAGCATGTGTCACTAGTGTTCCGGTTCCATTTGTGGTTTACTTTAGCATACAGACAAAATTGGAGGAAATGAAATAGCCTTGTTTCGTTTTTCTCCGAATTGTGCAAACAATGTTTTTAAGATATTAATTTAATTTTTGGACATTGTTACCGCTACACCGTTTTTTTCGTGCTTTGGCATTTTTTGAAATCGGGAATATTTAATACTTTGCCTCTTTAGAAGTGCAATCTTTATATAGTCACGATTTTCCATTTTCTTTCCACGGCGTCAAAATGGAAAGAAAAGTCGTGCCTTTTCGAAAGACTTTCTCTAGTTTAAGTTGTATCACTTCAGCTTTATGGCAGACCCCGCCGCGTTATTAGTGCAGATGCTTACGATTAGACTAGAAATTAACAGAGTCCAGACATAGCAGAGTGTGCTACCCACGCTTCCAGACTGATGAGATTTCCTTTTCCTAATCATCTGCTGACATTAATATTCCATTTACTCGTACCGTACATTAGGGGGCGTCCATACATTAGCTTTGTCAACGGAGGTGCAAAGCACTCTAAAGTTAAATAAGAACAAAATTGTGAATGAAGACGTCGACTACATCTTAAAACGGCAAACATAATAATTTATGGACCCTCTATGTCGAGATTTAATATGACGGCTATAGTGTGTGTAGGTAGTTTTAGATTCAAAGCAGGCGTTCAAGTATTGCTTATTAGATTTCTTAATTGCATTAAGTTGGATTTTCATGAAAGGCTATGTTGAAAGGATATATGGTAGTAGCACTATACCCTTCGAGATAAACAATAGTACAGTACACTGAAATCATTCTGTGAAATATTCTGTATTCTACTCAAACTTTACTCAAACTACTTTCTTTGTGTTTGAATATTTAATTTTTAAAACCACGTGGGTCAAAAGGCAAAACAAAACGCTATTATTTTCCCTTCTGTATATCCGTCAACCTGGGTATAACTTTGACCATGTGATTTTGGAACTGCGTAAAAGCTATCCGAAAAGTTTCTTTAAGTTTCTTTAAGCTCGTGCTTGATACATCTTTCGGCGTGGGTGCGTAAAGCATTAGTAGTATCCTATAGTTAGTAGCTGGCAACACAAGTTGGCCATTATTTTTCTTTCAATGGAAAAAAGCGGACAGTGCACTGTACACTCGGACTGGACACCCCAACAAACGAAAAATGACGGTGCAATCTCATTTTTGATCAAGAAATTTCACTGAATGAGCTAAGCTAAAGGAAATAAATGGTTGACAATGGCAGATATCCTCACAAATATTTACTTTATACTTCCTAGTCCGGCGTCTCTCAAAATATCATAGGCTAGGAAGCAAAGTGTAGCCACTATAGAAGCTCCAAAGGAGAAATTTTGTTTAACCCTAAAATCGAAATCTGATGTTCTCTAACTTGCTCTTTGAATCTAAAATATTTTAAACCATTTTGCTTCTTCAAAAACAATTTATTTCCGTCCATATTTGCCCTGTCCTGTTACACACTGCCTGGTGAGAAGTTGAGTTTGAGAGGGGAAGCCCGGGCACAAAACTGACACGGAAATGGAAATCGACAGCTGGATTTTTTTCCTTCCATTCAGCTGTTGACATGTAACGAAGACGGAAAGGGAAAAAGTTGACATTTCTAGCTCCAAAAACCAACAGACCTTTTGTATTCTGGACTTTCAGTCGAACTGGAAGGAGGCGTCCAAAAATTACGGATGAAAAAGGAAGCAATGGTGTTTCAAATATTTCAAACCTTACATTTTAGTGACTCTTTTCACTTGAATTTATGGAACGTAATTTTTGGTTGCCTCCTAGCCATTGTCATCCACCGTTTGTTTCCCCAAGTCTGTGACAGCGGAAGCTTTGACCTGTTACGTGACACGGCGTATGCACATACTTGATAACACTGAAAACTATAAAGTGTCAATTGAAAAGGACCGTAATTGTTACCAAGAACCAAGAATTTGTAGTAGAACTAGGTAGATACTTATATGTATATTTTTATTTATTTATTATTTTTATCTGGAAAACGTGTTGCATTCAATTTCTCCATTCAAAGGGGGATTTCTCCTCCGGATGAAATCCAAAAGGTTGATTGTCATTTCCCCGTGTTTTTTTTCTCGGTTACACAAAGCTGATAAACCGCATTGAAGGAAGACTGACAGTGACAAGTCATTCAAGCATGTACCTCCTTCTTCCTGCCTGCCAGATCTATAGATTATAATTTATTAGCTTTATTACCGGTATCATATTATACCTGTCATTGTACAGACAAAAGCATGGTCTTTCAAGGCAAGTGGTACTGTTTGTTGGTGCATTCGTTCGTATCTGTTCCACTTGCTGTAGGACGCAAAGGAATCTGCTAAATAACCATCTTGACTGGACAGATTCAATCAGTGGCGTGTCTAAAATCTGGGTCAAAGAAATCTTCGAAGAAATCATCGGCTTTTAAAACATTACGTTTATTACAGTGAATCGCATTAGAAAGTGAGTTATTCAAAAATGAGGGGAGTTAGGCATCCAAAAAAAGTCATTTTTGAAGTTGTAACTAGTTTCAAAGTAGGAAATATTGAAACACGGTTTCGCTTTGAAGCACAGATTTGTAAAGGAATTGTCACATTTGAGAGCTGTTTTTAAAACTGTCTTTAATCTGTTTCTGAATTCAAATAATGTAGGTAGACTACGTCAATTTCATACCGAATGTTTGAATAAAGCAAATCAGAATTTCAGTCTTGTGTGGGCTCATGACTTGAAACGCCTCTTGTACATACTCTGTTGTAGACTACACAACCACAAATGAGGTAAAGCCACTAAAATAACTGCGCTAATAAAGCTAACTTCATTTTGAAATAAAAATAAGTGGGCTGAAGTTGATTCGAGTAGTTATGAAATTGTGCTCGGAAGTATATCCTCAAATTATATTTGCATGGGCTCATGTGTCACACATACACACAATATTTAACAAATATCTCCTTGTCTTTCTTCTTCCTGTAGAGCCGAATGCACTGGAAAAGTCCGTGACAAAACCATTCAAGCTGACAACGAATACAACATGGATTGATCACAAGAAGAACTTCGATGCCATTACATTCGTCGTACGAAACTGTGCTGAGAGAAAACTATCCAAACCTGGTTGTGAGGTAATGTAAAAAGGCTTCTTTCTTTCTTTCTCCAATTCTAGGAACAGAGCTCAAAATTATTAATTAGTTCCTCTATTCAGTCCAGGACACAAAATCACTTTCAGCCCCCCATCCATATTTCAGACAGTCAACAGAGACATTCTTACCGTACATCTCCAGTTAATTGTTTTCCGGGACACACTTTTCCACGATTCCCGTCTTAAAACCATAAATTACTCACAACCTGTACTTGCGCAACAACAACTTGTTAAAATCCTCTTTAACATTCAACATTTTATATCAACGATCTTATTTTGTACCATATTTTTTGCCTTTTGATTGGATTTTTTGCGTTTCTGTTGTCAAAGTTGGTTGATGAATGAAGTGGAGGTCCGATCTTGTTCTCGTTCTGTTGATTGACAGGTGAAAGATTTCACGTACATGCATCACGAGGAGTGCTACTGCTTCACTGACTACTGCAACGGCCACGACGGATCACTTTCTCTCATCAGCTTCTTCTCAAACTTCCTCACACTTTTGCCCCTCACACTCTCCTCAGTCCTCCTCCCACCCCTCCTCTCCTCCCACCACTTGCTCAATCCGTAGTACACACAATCACCAGGACCAACAAACCCATAACAACCTTCTCAATCAATTTCAAAACCACATCCCTTTACAACACACACACACACACACGCACCCGTCAAGGAAACTGGCAATGACAGTGAATGCTAAGTAAACTATATAGTCCAAAAATGATGATGTAACCACCACCACAAATTACTCCACTTTCCATGCAACCAAATGGTATGCGCTACACTTACAATATTTAATTAAGTTTACAAATTAAATTACTCAAAAATTTAATTACGGACATTGTAATTCACAATCTGGCAACTGGAAACTGGAACTACGTGTGTGTGTGTGTGTGCACTGGCTGCCACTCATACGGTATTGAAAGTATTATTATTTTGTGGTGCACCGTTGACCGTGGCGTGGCAAGAAGCAAAAAGCAAAAAGCCCGCCGTCTATACAAATGTCATTATGTGTAGAATTTCGGATATTAATTTCGCCTATGCGCTCTGTTTTGATTCTTCGGCAACGACCGTGCTAACCACAAGCTAGCTAACAACCAAATATAATTAGAATGTAATGTAATACTACAATTCCAGATCTAGTCCTCTTCGGTATTATGGTCTTTATTATGGTCTTTATAGTTCTATTATTCAACTGTCTTGTCTAAGAAAAAGCCAAAATAATGGTGAAGGAAAAAATAGATCGCAGAACTAACAATAAGAATAAAAGAGACAGAACCAATGCTGTACTGTGTATGTAGTTGTAGTAACCTTTAGCCGGCACCTATAGGCACCCTAACTGTAGGAAAAAGAATGCTAGAAATCTGACTCAACAATGTATTGTCCATGAAATAAAATGTTAATTACTAATTCAACGAGTGAAAACTTGTGACTATGAAATTTTGAATTGAACCGAAACTATATATATATATATACCATAATACATACTTGCATCAAGTCACAAACTAAACTCACAATAAAAACTTTAAAAAAAAGGAAGAAGAAATATGACACCTGTGAGACACATTTCCTTTCAATGCCAAACAAAACTTGAAAAACTAAAGCCAGAAATGATATAAAAATAATATACCTACGTACTTTAAGTAATATTGAATGTGTTATTAAAAAAAAAGAATAGTATGCCAATTACAATGCTAAAAAAATACTACTTGACAAAAAATATGGTGCTGCTGGAAAATATAAATTAAAATTTAAAAAGAAAATACTCTACTGCTACAATCCAATAACTAATGTAATAGAATACATTGGGGAAAAAATACTCAAATACAGAAATATTTAATTACGACTACGAGAATATATTCAACTACTAAATTATATGATGCAACAAATATGTAAATTATTATTGAATCCATAATTTAAAAAAAAAGGAAGTTACTATATAAGTAACTATATACATATATAGCTACTGAATAATACACTATATCTATAAATTGTATACAGGTACATAGTATATAGGTAGTTTGCAAGCACAGAATATTGCTATATATAATTACAAAAATATCTATACATTGATACAATATTAGCTGTAATGGTAAATTATATATATACATATATTATTATTATAGTATATGCAGAATGCAGATATATAGGGCCAGTTATAGGATGCTACTTACTTGCAAGTACAAGTAGTTCTCGTACATGTAATAATTATATTGCTACCATAGTAAATGCATACTAAAAATTATTCCATTAAAAAAATGCAACTTCAAATTAGATTAATTATGAGCGAACACTCTTTAAATTCCAAATCCAATCTAATTAGTACTAACAGTTGTAATAAATTATAAATTATTCAGTATTATACGCATGGCTAGATTTTATTAGTTTGCACGTTAGTATAACTTTATAGATTTTTGTCACTCAAATCTCATGATTTTACGATGCAACTTCGTAAGTTGATTACTGTGGGGAATTTGGTTTGATTGTATTAGTAATGTAGTGAGTTATACAAGTGTAGCTACAAGGTTTGTTTGTAACTTGCTTTCAATTATCTCGTCTCGTGTGAGTAATCAGTGTCTCCGAGGAATTTGTAAGGAAATATTATGTCATAATAAAAAGTATGTACTGGCTTAATAATGTGCGATTAGATACAAAAAGGAAATAAAGTGTAACTTTTTGTTTATGTACATGATGGTGTCATTTTGTGCTCATTTCTTCTTTTGGTTTGTATCGCAGTCAAAAAAGACCAAATTGACGATGACGATTCCAGTTCAAATAATAGCTAATGAATTACATAATTGCTTCTCTACACCGTGCCTCCCAGCCAGCCTTGAATAAGAGCAAAAAACAATGCAATTCCTCAGTGTTATTAAAACTTATACGTATACGAGCCTTCTTAAAGAATGTGACTCATTCTGAGTTGTGAATCCGAAAAAAGGCTGCTGTGGCGTATTGTAATCCGACTATAAAGTCCTTTGTAAACTTGACTTTGACTTTTGACTGAAGGAGGCTCTCACTTCTTCCAACTTCCCTCCAACTTTTCCAATCTGTCTCCCAACTTTCGTCCCTGCACTGTGTGGAGGTGTTTACATACATATATTTGGATGTGTGCTCGTGCATAAAATATTCCCAAAAGTGAAACAGATCAAAGTCTACTTACTGCTTAGATACGGAGAGTCTACAGATCTTTTATGATGCTCTCTGAAGTAGTCACCTGGGTGTTGTAGTCTTCATTAAGCCCACACCTGACCCATTTACTTCCAATATAGTTCCAATTCAAATTCCAACAGTCTGCCTGTAGATACTCGGATTTTTGTAGACACGCCATGGAATCGATGGCTTTAGTTCTGGATCCCTGCCTGTGTACCTGCGTTCTTAAAACACGGAGACGGAATTGAAGGGACCTTGCAAATACTACGAGGAAGTGGCAGCTCATGAAAATAGTGATTATTGTTGGCACTTTTTAGAAGGCTTGCTAAAGAAACCCCTCTGGTGTAGTATTTGGAAGGCCTCAAACTACTATGTACTTGACTACGATAGTGCGACGTAGTAGAAAGGAGTTGATTTGGATTAAGGAACAACATAGGAAATTGAGGTAGAAGGGTTAGTGCGGGTAGTTCTCACATGATCAGGTTACAATGGGGATGCATTATGGACGTTCCCATCGGAGACAGGGAAAGTTTGTGGAACAAAAAAAGAAATATGCTCACTTGTGAATTCATAATGCCTTCCCATGACACGTCATTTCCAGGATTGAGGGATGTTGAAGGAAACATAATTTTTGAAAACTTTCACTCCAGTCCCTCTTATTAGGGAGGGAAATGGACAAAGAATCCATGCATGTCAACACTTTCAAAAGTTTGTTTCAAATAAACTTCCCATGGCCCAAAAATCCCCAAAGAAAACATACATGGAGCAACATTCTGAATCAAGTGCAACCCTCAACAGAAATACATGCATGACAACACCGAAGAAGCAAAATCCGTTGAGACTCTTATTTAGCAATAAACTCCGTGGTTTAACACGATTTTTTAAAAATAACAAAAACGTTCGAAACCAACAGGAGCGTTTACCAATTGCAAAATGTTGCATTCAACGTCGTTTGTGCTGAAAATAGAAAATGCTCATTTGGCTATTTGTTAAATCTGGAAATTGGGTCATTTTCCTTCATCACAACTTCACAACCAAGTAACATTGAAGTGCCACAAAAAAAGTTGAAAATGACTTGCTTTCATGTGCAAATGGGCTCAGCAAACTCCGGCTCAACTGCAATAAGTCTCCAGAAGTGCTGACAATTCAAATATCAAGTGTAACATTCAATTCCGTCATTAGTTGTAATATTCAGCTCCGGTGTCCCAATGAATCATGGGAACTTCAACTCTTTTGAGTCAACGTACAGAGATTTACGAGTCACAAAATCAAAAAGGAAAAATAACTTTTGGGCCATAATAACTATGAAGATCCATAAAAGAAGAATAATTCCAGAGACAAAGGATCAATCAGATCAAACGTACTCATGTAACGGGATTTGTAATGAAGTTGATGTAAAACGTCGCTTTTAGCCAAAGCAAAGGCTTTTCTGTAAACACAAAAATAATAATCCATTTTTCTTCCAATAGTTTTATCTTTTGTGGACCAAAAGCTTCATTATGCTTTTCTTCAAACTGATTTTTTAACAAGACGAATAAAATCATCAGCAGCTTTGCTGTAGCGCTCTATTCAGTGTTTGCTTTATTTCCCACCAGAGACGCAGTCAAATAAGGGTTTTGCACCGTTTCAAAATGCTGTTTTTGCCCAACACCTTGTAGAACATGATGTTCTGTAGAAAGAATGTCGTTTCAAATACGTGTAGGACAAAAGGCAACCTAAGTTTGCACTCACGAACTTGTTCCCCTTCAACTGGCTGGTGATAAAAGTAGTTGCTAAGTACACTCCAGTTCCAACGAATAAATTACCTACATTTTCAAACTAAATAACAATCTGCCAATAAACAATGCCCAATAAACAAATACTTTACATACTGCCTTCAGGTATATTGTTATGAACTGTGCCAGATCTAAGATCTGTAAACCGTGGGAGTAAACAGACGCCAATCTACTCACTACTAGCAGGAAGACCATGCCTGCAGAAATGGATCTTGCAGATATGACGGCGTAAAATGGCCAAATCATAATTCTAAGCCCTGCAAAGAAAATTCAGACAACGAAACATTTGGAAGGCTCCACATGTACGGAGATGCTAGTTGATCTCGGTTACGATGAGAAATTCCGATGTAAAGAATAAAAGTTTAATAAGTGTTCTTAAGTATAAGATATTGCAGAATAGAAATAAGTACTCAGCCATCTTCATCTTTTCCTTGAAAAACTTTGTCTTTGATCACATATACCTATGCACCAAAATGTAGGTACTAACCACGGGAGTAGGTAGAGACGGATGTTCCCCTGTGTGTTTCGGGAGCGTATGTATTCACATGTGTTCGACGGTAGGATTTTAA
>JAQFZC010001991.1:0-25570 GCA_034695205.1 Dicyrtoma fusca | reverse complement strand
CGAGTAAAGAAGAATGTCTACTTTCACTAACGTTGGTTTAGGTCACGTTGCCGGGTCTACTATTGCTGGCACCCGGTCACACACCGGTCACACATAGGCACTCTGACTCTATTGGTAAATAAATGGGGTTCTAGCACGGTCATACATTGGACCCTGTGGGACACACATAAGGCACCTCGGCTTTTTTGAAATTTCTTGACATACTTAAGGGTATAAGTAAACGTGGCGCACATGCAGGTATATTTGTTGTCTCCGTGTGACCACTTGTTCAGAAGTTATAGCCTTCGGAGCATTTACTTTGATGAACTCTGTCACACGTAGACTGTAGACACTCTGGCCTTACGTAAAAAAGTTCTGACTCAAAGTGAAATAAAGCAAGTCATACAAATTCGAATTAATTATCTACGTTGAAATGTAATTTTTTGGCATTTTCCAAGTTGGAAATCCACTCCACTGGACGATGTCTTTAGTCAGATTTCGGAATTAAAAGAGTTATGTACATCATTTCGTATACCTGTCCTCAAATTATGACAGCTATTAGAATCAACACAATGTAAAAAATTAAAACCAATTGTAAAACAAATTAATTAGTATCTTCGACCAGAATAGAACTGAACTTTACCCATAAAACACAAGGGACTGGATATAATTTCAAATTTTGGGTGTCCGTATTCGAGTTTATGAATCGAGTTCGTGACCTTCTGAATACACTTCGAGTACATGGATTCGAGTTTGTGGTTCGAGTTCATGACCGTCCGAGTACACTTCGAGCTCATGGTCTCGAGTTCGTGGTTCGAGTTTGTGGTTTCGAGTACATGGATTCGAGTTTGTGGTTCGAGTATGTGGTTTCGAGTTTATGGTTCGAGTATATGGTTTCGAGTACATGGATTCGAGTTCGTGGTTCGAGTTTGTGGTTTCGAGTACATAGATTCGAGTACATGGTTTCGAGTACGTGGCGTTCGAGCAGATAGTCTTCGAGTACGTGACCTACTACCAAAACGAAGCCATTGTCACTTTTAGGAGCTCCCTACTTATAATTTATTATTAATTACGCCACCATCCATTCAGTATTCATTAAGTATATACCTACTTACTTAAGTACGTAATTATAATGAATTATTTTTACTATTGTGAAAGGTTAATTAAAACAAGTCATTGGAGTATAAAGTGCAGTCTAGCGGGTGGTAGATTCAACTTGTGATCTTCTCAGATGATGAATTGAAACGCATCTCCTTGGTGGGGTAGTCTCGAGTGGCTCAGCCCAGCTGCGTTCCTCCGTTTTGCCCGAACTGTTGGTCTCTGCTGCTGCTTCTGGTTTTGCTTAAGCTCGATCTCTCGTTCATCACATCACACACTGAATTTTTGAGTTTGAGTTCTCAAGTTGGCTCGGTCAATTCAAGGAAGTTAATTAGGCCAAATTACGTTAAAATTTTCACGAAACCAAGTTAAATTTTTTAAGAAAAATGTCCGAAGATCCTAAAGCAGTCTGCAACGCGGAGGAAGCCGAGGAGGAGGAGATGGTGGTAAGAATTTTTCATTTTTTCACATTCCAAATTTCAGCAATCGGCTTCTGTATAAATCTGTTCAGTTAATTTTAAATTATATCTAATATTAATAGTACGTACAACATACTAATGTTTCTTTCAAAATCGACATACATATCTACATACTATTACACTTTTCCAGAAGTACCAAAGAGTATATCTACAAATGATATAATTTTCAAACGTAAATGTTTGTATTTTGTATTATTATTTATTATGAACGAGTAATTATGTTGAATATTAATTAGTCGCCCATTCTAGAAAACTGTAGGTGTTAACTGCTATTTCAGAATGTTGGTATTGTGGTGTTGGACATTCAAAATTTAGCTTCAAATTTTTCAAATTTTATCAATTCATCATCTTAATTTTGTTGATTGTCTTGAGCATTCATCAATCATTCATTGGGCATAAGATTTCCAGGAGAATAGAATCTGCAGATCAGATCAGAAACATTAACTGATGTCGAAATAATGAAAGGAACAACGGTTGACGGTACTGAAATGTGCTGCATTTCCTAGCTGAATAACAATTGACAATTCTTAATTCATGTGCCAGCAGAAAATTTCAATCGAATCTCTTTTTCTGCCGACGCTCATTTCACATCGTTTTATTTGTTGGAAAACCTCCAGTTTGGAGTGGAATGGAAATAAATAGATCACGTTTTTACTTGTCTATTTTTGAATTTTAGGATCCTCATGAGAAGCTCCGAGAAAAGTGTCGGGAGAAAGCGGAATGTAAGGAGTTATTTGAAAAGTTGTCGACATGTAATGACCGAGTCAACTCTCGTTCCAAAACGGCTGAGACTTGCATGGAAGAATTGATTGACTACATGCATTGTGTAGATCATTGTGTAAGATTTTTCATTTAATTATTACATTCCTAGTCTATTGCTGTGGTCCAACTCCAATAACTATTAATTCGTTGATATATAAACTTTCCAGTCCCTTACATACGTTTCATCCTGAAGTACATTCTCTAATGTCTTGTATTTTTATTTACAGGCTTCAAAGAAATTATTCAGTTTCCTCAAGTAGAAAGTCATTGCCGTCACTAAGTGTATCCAGCGTTAGAATTTTTAGTACCAGAGCGCCTCTGTACGCAGCGCATCTTGTGTAACTCATATGAAAAACAACATCAGCAATCTTACAGTATGTGTAGTAGTCAAGTACAGTAAAATATATGATTAAATACTTATATAAGTACACACATGATTTATTGATTGAAAATTCATGTTAAAACGTTAGGAAGTTCAGCCTTTTGTTGAAACCACAACCTGTGCATACTTATAACACAACAAAATAATGGGATGAAAATATTCAACATTGTAAACGTATGTCTAATCGACGTTAATAAAAAATACCCATTCCAACGTTTCGACAATTGAAACTATTTTATTGAATTCGTTTATTGTTTTTTTTTAGTATTACTGTTTTGCTCTTTGCATTTTGAAGATTTAAAACGATAAGGTATTGCAGATATTGCTCTAGTGGAGTGTCGCACAGTATTTACCGAGGAGGGAATGCAGTACTAATAATAATTTAATACTATATTGTTCCTCATGTTGATAATAGTTCATTTTCCCCCGATCAAAAGCTGAACGAACGGACCTCCGCATACAGAGCTGTATCATGACATTTTATGTGTTAACGAGGCTTAATGTTGGCAGTGAGATGTATCAGTATCACCAACAGCGATGTGCTTCATTCGGTGTAATTTCCTATTCAGTTTCAATTTCAACCATTACTCTATCATTAAATAAGGGGGAAATGTTGATAAAACTTTAAAATGTCCAAGTTCATTTTATTTTTTAATATTCATTATAATTTTTTAAAACTGATACTTAAAATTTTATATAGTTCATTATGATGTTTAAAAGATGGGTTTTTAGTAGTGTGGATGAGTTTTAATGTGTCCATTCATTGCAGGAAAACCGGGTGGAGCGGGCTGTGTCTGTTGTCCAAGTCTATCAAACAATAAAACAACGAGCATATTAGATTTATGACAAGTTCGTCCATCTCTGTCAGTTAAACTTCCACATTCTTGTTCCGCTGACTACAGCAACAGCGATCTGTTAGTAAAATTCCCTAGCACACCCTTTCGGGCTAAAAAAAATACAATGAATAAAATAGACGATCGCTCCTCCACAGCGCCAATATCCGATAAATCTGATTGCACTACGTAATAATAACTTACAAGCTACTGCAGTTTATTTCAACCGGGGCTACTATTTTTGAGCTTCTCAATACATGAATCAAATCACAGAATATTACTGCTTGGTCAATTCAGCCGATTCATGATATTGCTACTGCCGTGGACACAATCGCAGATATGTCTTAAAATATCCGAGAATACATTCTTTCAGTATGCTTCCATTAGTCTGTAGGAAACAAACTAAAACTAACCGGTAAAACCGATAACTCTAACACTGTTTTGTTTAATAATTGAATGGACCAGTGCCCCAGTGCAGTGAATACCTCTAAAAAACGACGACGAAATTTTTAAAACTTTTTTTTCAGATTTTAAATACTGTTCACAACAAGTAAAAGGGACTTACGAAGATGTCTGTGGTCGAAGATGACTACTGCTAAATATAATAGCCGGATCTAATGACATCCAATCTTCCATTTCTTTTAACGTAATCTGTGCAGGCTTAAACGGATGATTACCGTGATGATGATTAAGACTTGCCGTGGGTCCGATTCCGATAGATGATGTCCAATGATGATTTGTGCTGGGGTTCGATTGTTGCGGTTGTTGATGTGAATTTGAATGTTGAACAAGGTTAGGATTGAAACCTGGAGGAGGAAGTAAAGTTCGGGGGAATACACTGGATAAAACTGAATTATGTTGTAGATGTGATGGCGTCTGATGTAGTAACTGTGTCTGAGGTTGTGGCTGTTGGTGTAACGGTGAGAAATTATGATGCACTGCTTGCCGATGAATATGCTGTTGTGAGTGTTGCGGCGGTTGAAGCTGATGCTGATGAGAAAGGTGTTGTTGTGATTGTTGCTGTTGATGATGATGTGGATGAATTGGAAATGACGTATGATAATTAATCCGCTGATTATTTACTTCTTCTTGAATTAATTCTTCAAATGCTTTCTGTGTCTCGTGGAAGGGGTCAAAGCCTAAATCATCGTCTTGTAGATTGTTTGTGCCATTGGAACATTCTTCATCATCAAGTCCTAGATTATTCTCTACTTCTTCGTTACTTAGTATCGTTTCTTCTACTTCAGGTTCTTCTTCCGCATGTATTACCTCATCTACAAGAAATCAAAATTATCCGATTTGTAACACTCATTTAAAGAATTTTACATTATCCATAAGTATACTGTACGTAATTCTACGGACTCTAACTTTAATGTCATGCAGTACAAGAAATATTTACACAACCACGCTTAACATGTCCTCATTTAGGACAATTTACTGTAATTTGAATAATTAACTTTCACCCACTTACCACTACAACTGTAATCATTACTTGAAGAATTCGCAATGACCGATGTACCATTATTCCAAATATTCGACTCCTTAAAACTATTCGAAGGTGTGATCGCTGATGATGATACTTCACTCGAAGAACCACCAGATATCGTCCTCTGTTTAGGCTGTTTCTTTATATTCCTGCAACGCAAAACAACTTTCTTGAAAAATTCGGATTACAGTTACACTAATAGTAAAACTTTACTGTCTAGACACGTATATACTTGCAACTGTTAATAATAACCAACACACTGGTAAAAATCATTGACTACTCACACATGTACTCATCCGCAACTGCAAAATTCAATTCGTTTGTTACCTAAAATACTACACAGTCAAACTTATTACCGCTAAATTTTTAAAAACGTAAACTTACACAGCTCCAGTAGTCTGTACGAAGTCTTCGATTAGTTTCTTCTCATACTCTTGGTGTTTTCCTAGTTGCATATCTTCTTTAGTGAAGCTAGCCTCTGGATCACCATAATGATGAAGGTACATACACTCTGCTTTAGGGCACTGTTGATTCCTCATAAAATGTGAACAATACTTGGTTGTTCCTAAACTTGCTTTAATCGTTCGACCGTCAAATGGAACATTATTTACCGACTGAATCGCTCTCAGTGCATCTTCTGACTTGTAGTAAGTTATATAGGCTCCCGCTGAACTTCCCTATAATTCGAATACGTAACACCGTCATAATTAACACACTAACGTTTACTTCATATAGATGTAATCTCAAGTACTGAATGAAATTTCGAATTTCCGTAAATACAAAAACCCCAACAAAATCTCAATTCGAAACAGTCATGTAATCAAGAAAATATAATCAATCTGGATACCTGTAAACACGGATTTACAACGACTTTCTGTATTTTCCCAAATTTTCCAAAATACTCAGGTTTTTTTAGCATCTCCGGATCGGCGATCCGTTGAGCGATACCCACTACAAAAACCAGATTCTTCTGTACCACTCTCAAATCCGCTAAATGTCGTCTGTTGTCCACAGTCTTTTGTTTTTTCATCTGCTCTTTCTGCCTTTTTTGTGCTTTCATTTTCTGAAGTTCCTCAACGGACAGAGGCTTAAAATTTGCAGGATTCTCAGGATACGGCTTGCGACAAGCGGGACACAAGCCGTTCTCATTCACCCGGATTCGATGCCAACAGAATCGACAAATCTGTTCAGGTGGAAAATATTCGATTCAAGGTTAATTCGTAAACTGACATTGCATTCCACATCATCAACCATACTACTATCACTACTATGCCAAATACAACAACAAACCATCGACATAACAAAACCCGGGCCCCGAATAAATTGTATTACAAGGCACATACTAATTAGAATATAGAATGCATTCACGAACATCATATGACTAACAGAGTTTTCGTATTCTTCAAGGATTCCACAACAAACTCAACAAAAATCAGACATAAGGTAATTATAATAAACGGTAGCAACAGCAATACAATACTTACTTGATAACCACATGTACAGGGGAAAAAGGATTTATCATCAATATCAAGATTTTCCATGCAGAGCGGACACTCGTGAACGTCGTCAACAGCCATCATTGTTGTTTGCAGTGGAAAATGAATTGTTGTAAAATGATTAATTTTCTGAACCGAAATCTCAAACTTTTCGGATCCTTAATGTGATGGGAACGTTGGAACTCTTCTTCTAGCGTACGTAATGTTGATTCTCTTTTTGCAGCTAGTAGTACTCACGACTGCACACAATATATAAATAATTTAGGTATAAAGTATTATCATTTAAATATAATTTTTGTCTCCCAACTAGCAACAGTAGTAGCAGAAGTAACAGCAGCTAAGCACAAGTTACAAAACAATATCCAACCAGTTATAACAGAGAATAGTTACAATATGCAGCGTTTTTTATTTCTGCTGTCGTCCGTACAACTGACTAATCAAACCTATCGACAATCGATCGCAATTTAAATTCTTGTCTAATACTGAATGCGATTTGCCATGACTCAGACTCAGAATGTTGAATGCAACAAAACCGATCAAACTTATCTCAGTCTCCGTCGTCTCGTAAATGTAACTCTCAATCTAAGACTTATGGTTGATGGTCTATTCCAATTCAATAATCCAATTAACACTAAATACAATGTATATCTAGAGCTTGAAACAACTACAAACTAAGAAACAATCGAATAATATCTCGTATCTTGAACACATTTATATTCACGTGCAAGTTAATGATCTTCCTTTTCTCTACTCACAACTCACAACCACGGATTTCTCTCCGTCCCTCTCAACGAAATGAACCCACAACCAATCTTGAATGTAACTGACTGATTCTCAAAGTTATCTTTGTCGTTCTTCTCCTCCTCCTCCTCTTTTTAGAATTCGATTAAAAATATACTATCTAGATATACTACCAGCACTAACAACTATGAACTAAATATTAACTGTTAAACCAGTGTACTGTGTACTGCAGTTTGGTTGGAGTACAACAGTGAAGTGTGAAAGGAAGGGATAGTGATCGTATTTAAATATTTAAAACAACTCAACATTTGGTGAACTTCTTTTTGTTGTTTGTAGAAATGAAAAATGTTTGGTTCGGAATGAATTTGAAAAAAAACACTCACAGAGTAGGATACAGGAATCTGAAATCTCTCTCTCTCTCTCTCCCTTCTTTTTGTATTGTCTCCTTTAAATATCTAGACTAACAACTATCAACTATTACTTATATTTTTACTTTTATCTATTCTGTAAAGAAACCCTTTCGTATCGTCAATTTCGTCAATCGTGGATGACTCTCCAAGCTGAGTTTGTGAGTAAGGTTTTCAAGTAAAAATGAGAACACAAATGAAGAAAAAACAGTGACTCTTACACAAGTAATTATTTTGATTTTATAGTAATATGGTAAATTTGTTTGAAAAGGATGATTTTCTGATGAATTAATAACAATTATTTATTCAGTTCAGTCCGTCCGTCCGTTCGTCGTCCCTTGTTGAAGTAAAGTAAAGTATCATAAAGTAGTCGTACTTTTATTTCAGTTTTGCGAGTCAAGTAAAGTTACAGTTGCAGTGCAGTTGAAGCAAGTACACTCACACTCACTCGTTTCCTTTTATCTCATTCGCACTCGCATGCATACTGCCTACCGTCCCAGTGCATCACAGCACAGCCTTCTTCGCCATCCACCACAACACCACTTTGGGGGCCGCTTTGCTGCTTCTTCTGCCACCCAAGCGCCGCCCCACGCAGCTCCTCAACCGTTGAGCACACTGTACGCCAGTGTTACGCATCCAAGTCCATTGCGGCCTTTGGTTTAGGGGCCTTGCAAATGTGGCGTCAAAGAAAGGGTCTTTTCAAATCGTCTAGATGACGTACACCTTTTAGAAAGGTTGATTTCACGCTTGGTCTTTGTTGAACAATCGTATATTTTACTCATTCAATGTTGCAATCGCGTTTTGTCTTTTTAAATATCGTAATAACATGTTCTAGAACTTTCAGAAACTTTTAGAAAAGGTAGAATCATGTTTTCATGTTTTCCCTTGTCGAAACGTTATTATCATGTTTTGTCTTTTTCAAAAAGTGTAATAATTATCATTTATCTTGTTTTACTATTTTTCAAAATGTTATTTTTGCGTTTTGTCCTTTATTTTAATCATTCATAGGAAATTCATGTGTTGTCCTTTTTGGAAAATGACTCACTTGACCCCAGATTGTAGGAGCGATTTATGCGGGGCCCCTTAGTCATCGTGGAATACATGGAACGTTTGAGGGAAAAAAGAGAGTGTCGTTCGTGGGGCATTGAAGCAGTGAATAGAAGCCTTGTACAAGTGAAAGTTTGAGTGGAACTTGTAAGCTACCTTTTCCTACCAACTCCCCACAGAGCCTCCCATTGGCTGTCGCACTGTCACTCATTTCCATCAAACAGCGCGCCAATACTCAACATTTCCAAGTCGCTTTGCCCCGATTTTCTTTGTTTTCTGTCCAAGCGGACAAGCCTTCAACAATTCAACGAATGAACGATGACGGATTCAGTCATTGCGAACGAATTCTTGCAATTAGTAAATAATACACTAAACTAAGGAGGCAGAACTGAATGCAAGTATTTAGTAACACGCAAAACACAACACACGTCCACCAGTCCTAAGTTGCTTTGCAAATATTTTATAAGCGGGATCTTGGATTTTCTAACCCAATTATAATCTAAATAGCTAAAAACTAGTTAACTAGTAGCTAGTAGCTATTACCGTATTTTGTCAATTAAACATAAATAATAATATGGTCTACCGTCTGCTGTCACTGACAAGTACTTATGCACAGTATACGACGAGTTGACGAGTACGAGGGAGTAGGTACCTTTATTTATTTTATTTAATTACCTAAGTACTTGCTACTTATATTTGAGTGATTGACTTGACTTTGGAGATGAGTAACTTCATCTTCATTAACTAAGCTATTAAATCAAATCTTATTTTTGAAATTACCTGTTTGATGTGTAAATTTAACTTATGGCTCTGTCCGTACTGGCTAGTGCGTACTGACTGATTGACTTATTAAGATGGACTAACACTTAACACAACACTTTTAATTATCACGACATCAACTCTTCCTTTTAGATCCTAAAAAAGTACTGTACACAGGTAAGATGAACATCAACGTGAGGACTAACACGCTTTTGTTTACTATTACTGTATACGTAAGTAAGTATATTGACTATAGTATATTAGCTTTGTTTAACCAGTTTTATTGGTTTTGGTTTTAACTACTTTGCAACTTGATGCTCGTTTGGTTGGTTTTATTTGTTTATTATGCTCATTATACTGTTCCGTCCTGGTTCAGCCTGGTTGGTGTCCTCGTCGATTATTTAGTTGGGTTGGCCTGGCAGCCCACTGTAATATAAAACTGTGTCTTCTGCGTGTCACTCCTGCAGTGTCACTCACTCACAACTGTCACAACAAAAATATTAGTAGCGTTATATTTCACCGTAGCTCCTTCCAATGATAAATAATTAAGAACAATTTTTCCAAAATGTTTGATAATAATTAAAAAATATTATGAATTTTGTATGCTTCCATTAGTTTCTTTTCCAATAATGCCGTGTCCCCAGATGTTTTCCACATTGCGCATTAGTACAATAATAATAAATTTAATCCTACTCAACTCGACTCAATCCAGCCCAGTCCCAGTTCCAGTGAGGGTGACAGGTGGGTATCTTTTTAAATAATTTAAAAAAGCCTTCCTTGTAGGTAGATTATGGAATTTATGAACCGCAAGTAACCGCAGAGAGGTACGCCGTCCGTAAGTCTAAATTCCAGATTATCCAGATATATTAGAACTTTAGAACGGAAGAGTGGCACCGTAGCACAGTAACACAAAGTATTAAAAAACTAAAGTTCTACTTCGAGACTTACGACTACGACGGTTGACTCCCGGAATTTTAACTCAATAATGTCCATGTAGGACATTTGATTCCCAAAAATTAGTAATTAAAACATTAAAAATTAAATTCCTAAAATAATACTAAATAGAAGTACTTTTCAATTGAAACAAAAAAAACAGTAACAATGTCACGTACGACGCTAGCAGAACACGAAAAACAAGGCAATTAGTGGTGAGAATCTGCGACTACGACAGTTCAGTTCAAGAAAGAATAGGTTTAACTATGAGCGAAACTATTCAACAAAAACAGATACAGTGGAGATCCGCATTTGCATTTTTATCAAAGTAGGTAGGTACGTGCGTAAAAATACTCATAAGAAATGGAATATTTTTCTGTTCGTTTTTTGGATGGATGCATGGGTACGTCCGGCTAGAGATCATAGTGTATGCTACGAATTTATAAACGACACAAATATACATTAACCAGCTTAACACGCCTAAATTACTAGAGTACCATTTTCCCATTACATAATTACGTATACGTTAGACAGGGTCGACCATAATGAAATTAAAAACTAAACACAAATTGTAGAAGAAACAATGCATCCACATATTATTTTTGGCTATTACTGCTAATTACTAATTGACACCGACAACATGACGTGCATTATGACCACCAACCATCATTAGCATATCATAACATTAACGTAGGTAGTGAGGCGTAGAAGTTTGCAACTCGAAGCCGAAATTCGTCAAAAAATTATAATTTATGGAGGGTAATCCAGGTGAAACAAAGTATTTAAATATTTTTTTATTGAAATGTCAGTTGAATATTTACTTTTTCCTATTATTACACAATAATACGGGGAGAGAGAAAGAGACTAACGTTCAAAAAACGGCCACAAAAAAATTCAAAAAAAAACAATTTTTTTTATTTTTGTCTGAATCTAACAATACATTGTACATATCATGATCATGTAATAATATGTATGTATGAATTATTCAGTAATAATAATAATTTTATGTATGTAATAGTACTCAAATTATATGTATGTAGCTTCCATTCTTTCATACAATTATTATAATAATAGTATTATTATTAATCATAAAGTCTTTAAATGCGAAAAAATAATCTCCGCATACTTACATAAAATTAAATAATTTACTTACGCAATATTGTATTTGTATCTTAAATATTGAAATAATTTATATCATTTTGTTTTTTTAATATGTATAATATTCTAGGTTTTAATGTTATGTGTACGCCCGTCAGTTTCAGTTTTTCCTTCTTCATAATTAATTATAATTATGCACGTCCCTTTAATTATACATACATGGTTCAGACAGATATATAGGTCAAGGACTTTAATTCTTAATTAAATCCCCATTGTTGCGATTATGATAATAATTTCTTTTTTTCTTTGCTCTCGTATCTCTCTCTCCGTTACCTAAATTAATATGTTATATTCTTTTTTTTTTAGTAAATACTTAATACGACCAAACAATGTGTAGCATAAAAAACATCTTTTTGCTCATTTTGTTTCTTGACACCTACAGTATATATCTATGTTCTTGTTCAATCTTCAATCTAAAGTAAACAATGTAATTAAGTATTGAATAACTTACTTAAATGCAAATTGTAATGTCTTGAAAACAGGTATGATAAGTTTCATTTTTTGATAATAATAATTTCCTTTTTTATAATATCTTTAGGTCACAAAGTTACGTAATACATAAGTTACCTATACATCGCTTGTAGTAGGCATTGTATAGAGGGAGGCGAGGGATGGGAGAGTAGAAATCAGAATTTAATGGGGTTTTTAATTTGATAATTTCTATCTTTTGTAATTAAATGTTTGGTTCCAAAAATTTCTTATAAGAATTATACTCATTTGTTTCTATAGAAATGTGTTAATTTTAAAAGCACAAAGGGTAAGACTCGATAACGATACCGATATTTATCGACAATTTTTAAATTGTATATAGTTTAATGTAGTAGGTGGCGAGTGACGATGGCGGTGACAATACCAGGGGGAGGGGAACAAAGGCACAAAGATTTTAAATTTTACACATTGAACGTTTCATTTTTTATGTTTATATAATAATTCACACTCAGTAATTGGTTATATAGGTTTGTGATAATTATAATAATTATCTTATAAAAATCTCTGACAAAGTTAAATTTCTCCACGATGACACTAACATTGTAAATTAATGCTACAATTATCATCATTATCAAAATCAATTGATTTAACATTGACTTGTTTGTCCATTTCTTAAGTAAATTTTACTTTATCTAATGTCATAACTTCTTTTAAATCTCACCCACACCAGATGAGTAGACGAAACAAGACAAGACGCTAGACAATACAGAGACAGCGATATTACCCACGTCCATCAAAAACCATCATCAACAACCATAGTAAATAATAATTATCATTAAAGAGACATACTGCAATCCTCCGTTTGCACTGAAATCATCATCTGGTCATACACCAAATAAATCAAGAAAATAAATTCTGAAACTGAAGCCAAACGTGAGAAACTGACGACATAAACACAGAATGCAGTAGATGAAACAAAAGTACGAGTTGTGAATTATGATTCTAAATCTATGAATTATATAATACACTTAAATATTATTGTAAATATTTATGCTTCTTTAGAATCATTTTTAATCTAGGCAGTAATATAAATTGCATAGCATCTTAAAAGTATAGTGACCATACTAGCTTTTACATAATCTTATGTAGTAAATTAAATACTAAATTATCAATATTTTGAGAGAGATTATATTTTTCAAATAAATTAAAAATATTTCCTTTTGTATTTTAATTCAATTAGAAGTTTTAACACAACATTGATATATCCTATGAGGCATGTTTCTTGTAAAGAGTAAGTATCCTCCTTTTGTATGTAATAATTACTTTTACTTAGTATTTTGTAATGCAAAAAAAAGAAACAATACTCTAAAAGTTTGAAACGTTAATTTCTTTTATGAATAATAATAAAGAGAAATAATACATACAAATTTTACTTTTAAACTGCTTCATAAGAATATGAAATAGTATTATGTGTGATAAGACAAATTGTGTTTTGTATCCATCGAGTCTGTCTGTCCCTGTCCGTACTGTACTTTTTTTCTTCTTAGTATAATTTACTTTTTCCCCTAGTGGATTACATAGTATCATGTATATAATATAAATATGTAGTGTCATTATACATTTACGTCAACCCTCCTACTTGTTTGTAAATTATTTTAAATTTGTTCCTTTTAAAAAAATGAGAATATATTTCATACACATTATCGATCGAGAAATTTTAAATCATAACTTTGATTTTAGTTTCCATTCAATACAACTTGATATGTCGCGTATGATTTTAAATAATCCGATTTTGAGAATTGAAGATTTCATTACAAATTCTGTAGAATTTTCTGTTATTTCCGTAAATAGGGATTGCTGTAGTTCTAAACTTTCAATCCACTTTGAAAATGTATGTACTCTGAAAACTATTCCTCTAGATATTTTCATTTGTATTACTTACATATCTAATTGTCTATTGCGTACCTAATAACATTGTTATGATGTGTACTAGACTTAAGTCAAATCATAGTCTAATGTATATTGAAAAAATCAATGTAACTTTTGAAATTCAAAAAAATGAAACTATAACAGAGATAGTTAAAAGTTCAAACAAGCATTAATAAAGTTACATACAATTACAAATTGCACAGAAGATGACGACGATGATATGACAATACGTAATGCATACAATAATTCATACAGTTTCATCAAAAAAATCAAGTGAGATTTACAGGCTTTACTTACCTAAAAAACACATTTAGCCTATTAGTTTTATCTCTTAATTGTTCTTCAGCAAAAAAAAAAGTTTGAAATAAATTAAACATTTATCGACAAATAAATGTTTTCTTCTTTATCATTAGCTTCCCTTGTTTGGTTTTGTATAAATCTTATAACTTGTAAGTAGGTAATAATAATAGTCCTTGTTCAAATGGTGGATTTCGAAAATGAGACACGCAGATGTGAATTTTCACGAAGTTGGTAATTGTGCATTTTAATCAGAGCTTCTGCAGCGTCTTCAACTGATGGTAATTGGAGTAGGGCCATTTTTCTATCTTTTCTGTAATATTTACATTGAAAACAAAAACTTTGAAACCCTGCAAGCTCGCCGTCAAATCAATCATTACTCAAATACCTGTATCAACTGATATAATAGGTACTTAGATCAAATTCAACCACATGTTCAGCATGTAGCTAAAGAAGCTACAGTAGCAGTGAGAATCCATGTGCAAACACTTACGGAAAGAATTTGAATCCTTTAACGTTGAATCCAGCAGTACGAAAAGCCTCACAAATTTCATCATCTTGAACAGAAGCTGGAATATTTGATAAATGGAGAGTTGCCGAAGGTGAATAAATATTCTGGTAATTTTTCGAGTCGGGCTTCTTGAAACGATGAAGTGGTGAATTTGTGTAGTCTTTTGTCAAACCGGCATCGGGCTGTCCTTCCTTGGGCATCTGTACTGCTCCGTGCTTGGAAACAGTCACACGGATAACTTTTCCATGTAACTTCAGGCGGTCCAAGTAGGTCATTGCTAAACACAATAAGGCAATTATTTTAAAATAAATATTTATTGTAAACCCAATGTAATATGTAAGAATATCGAGAAAAAGTCTTCGAATCCAAGAATATATCCGAAAATCGTACCTAGCTGAGCCTGCGCTGGCTCTCTCATCTGCACTAAAGCAGAGTCCTTTTTGTTGAAGAGGATTTTCACACGTTGAACATCCCCGTAGACGCCTATGTGAAAAAAAAGGAAAAGCGACCATCAAAAATAATGTGAATGTATCGAACTCTTACTGCTCACATTAATGAAATAATGAATTAATGAAATTTCACCAACAATAATCTTAATTCACTGTACAATCAAGTAGGTAAGTAGAATCCCATATGATCGAAAAATAAGTCAATGTCATATTATTTGAAGCAGTTAAGTAAAGTATAGAGAAAAAATATTTAAAATATAAATTATTGGCAAGAAGATTCCAAGATTATAGTGTGACACAAAAGCACAATACTAAAATGAACAATTTAATTAAAATTATTTATAATAATAATAGAATAATATTTAAATTGCAAGTGGCAATAGTTGCACTGCGGTATGCGTTGTTACCAAATAAAAAAGAGATTCAAGAATGAAGTGATTATGAATAAATACCATTTTGTACACGTATTTATGTAGCATAATTATAGAGAAGAAGAAAAAGAGAGTTATATATCTGCAGCTGGACAAACGTACCGAATAATGTAAAGAGACCGTCGGGCGTGATCGACTGAAAAAACACAAAAAACAAGAAACAAGGTAGAAAAAGATTTTTTAGAATATTTTTGTTTGCCTTGATGCATTAAAGATTCATAGATAAGATGGATAACAAATTAATATTTTTTAGAACAATAATAAAATCCAAATCCAATGTAACCACAATAGACTCAGCACCACAATTTAGAACCACGTTAACCAAGTCAAGAGAACATGTAATGTGAAGTACGGAAAAAATATTTACAATCGAACAAAGGCGTCAACATAAACAAAGTAGGTGTAATAATAAACGAATAGTGATTTGTACACAATTAGACCGTACAGCAACTGTACCCACCGCTACTGCAGCCGAATAGCTTAATGTAGGCGGGTATGATGAATAAATAAAGAAAAAAGTTCAACATAAAACAGGACGGTTTAGAATTTAGAACACAGACGTAAACATGTAGGTACGAATACGATCCTGAGCAAAACTATGTAATTAGATATGTCCCAACGTATAAATTATAAGTATAGGTACATGTTGGACAAAGTTCACAGCAGTACAGTACACAGTTCAATAGGTAGTTCAAGTCACGAGACGATGTGAAAAATGCGAATACTTGTGTAACCAGATTTTACTAGTGTTTAAGCCGAATAGGATCATTTTACTGTAGACTTACAGACTGAGCTTTTAATCTGCTCTCCCATCCGCTTTCTTTTAAATCTGTTTTTACTACCTAGTTTATTTAGCGCAATTCGTATGTTTTACAAACCTCCTCATTTAGATTTGAGACGAGAAGAACGCACCCTGGAGCCATGAGACCACCTGGAAGTCGAACAGCCATATTGGATCCAGGCATTGTGGCTGTGGCTGCAAATCCAGCCAACGGGAGTCCACCTGTCAGTAAAACAATTGTATGGGTTTATTAACATTTATTAGCAGTAATGTTCGCTTTCTTCAAAACAAAACAGAAAAATAGGTAAAGATGACAATATGCTAGACAAATTGCAACAACATAAAACATAAAACGTGATTTTATTGTTCAACCAGAGCAACACTTGCTATCATTCAACAAAAATGAAACTAAATACGACGCATCCGAAAATTATCAGTGCAAAACTGCAAGATGTTTCCCTTAATTTATGGCGCTCAAAAGTGGTTACAAAAATCACATTTTTCATGAAAAAGAACTGACATTGCCCTTCAGTTTCATAATTCTAGCAAATTGATTAAATTCAAGTTCAAATTTGAGCCATCAATAAGAAAAATAAGGAGAACCGGAAAACGGCAAGAAAAGACCAAGAGAGAAAAGAAGGGTGGTGACGGCGAGGGAGATGTTGGCGGCGCTAACCTATTTGGTAGAGGAACTGATGTGGTGTCTGTTGGGAACGGTTTTGATGATGAGTCGTACCTGCCATAGCAGCAGCGGCTGCGGCCGCCGCAGCTGTTCCAGGGAATGGGGCGAGACCAGAGGTCAGTTGTGCTGAAGGGGATGATGGGAATGGATTACCAAGAACAGACTGTCCCCCCAGAGCATTAAGTGCAAAAGCTTCCATTCCAGGTTCTCCGGTGGGTAAAGTAGGGTTCGTGTAATCCCTTGACTTGTCATTATTGTAACGGACGTTCAATGAGGCCAATTTAGAATACTCAATCCGCAGAGTACAACAACCATTGTATATATTTTGACCGTCCAAACTCTGTATCAAGTGAAGTGCACAAATCTCATTTCATAATTACGTTAAAGTATGAAACTTAATTCAGTATTATCATCCCCCGAATCGGGGGTACATCCAATCTCTTACGTACCAGTTTGGCCGCTTGTGCCATGACAACATCCGGGTACTGAATAAGTGCTTGAAAGAATCCATTTTTGGTAAAGGTAACAATACGAAGGACTTTACCAACACGTGAAAAAATCTGATAGAGAACATCAAGTGTGACAGGGTACAGCATTTGTTCGACAATCACTCGTAGAACAGTATTTGGTCCTCCTTGTGTATCGCCTGTACCAACAAGGGCTTGTGCTGCTTGAAGGGCTGCTTGTGCAGCTGAATTAGCATTGGAATGAGACTGGTCTGTCTTCAACTCTCTGTGTGTGGAATATTGAACGTACACCGATCTTCCTCTCAGTTGAGCCACACAATTTGTAAAATATGTGACCATGGCAACTGCTGCTGACTCATCCGCCAATTCCAGGAAGGCTTGATTCTTACCCTGTCAAAATAATTCCATACATGCATACAAATACCTCTTATTTATATATTATATTATAAATCATAATTAAAAGCGGAAGCAGCTTCCAAAAATCATCAATCAATTACAATACAACGGAAACAACAACAATACCAGCACAAAATGTTTACTCTTTCATTATTTTCACACACCTTGAGAACGAGAACATTGGAGACACGGCCAAAAGGAATTCCCAGATGAACAATTTCCGTCTCACTCACATCACTAGGAATATTTCGAATGTGAACAACTTTACTGGGGCGAGTTTTACCTCCGGTTCCATTGTCACCTGAATTCAGTTTCACCTTTTTGGCTTCATTGTTATTCTCTGCTCCTCCATTGGCTTCTTGCTTTATCGCCGTATTATTTGACGTCCCTTCTCCCAACAGTTCTTCAGAGCCTCTCTGCATAAACAACATTCACAAAGTAAAAATTTATTACTTTCCACACAAAATATTCCGCACCCACACAACATCTTTGCATATTAAATCACGATAACAGACTTAGGTAAAACTGCATCTGTAGTTCACTTCTAACTCAGCTCGCCAAAACAGGGTATTGCATCACCCTATCACCGTTTCAATCCACCCAGTTTTTTCCATTCTCTCATCAAAATTGCATTGTCACATACAACGCGAAGCACGAAATTATTTACAAAAACAATAATAATTATAATTAAATATGACCGTCATTAAACACGTTCCCTCGAATTTTTACGTCTACTGTTAACCCTAAGCAACACCTAATTTTAAAAATTTTTATGCAAGTATACTACAAGTAGCGGAGCCAACTTTTAAATTACTAAATATAGTACGAAAAAATATTAAAGCAGTAATAATTAATTAATTATACACCTATTAAGTTAGTCGCTCACGTCTCTTCATTCATTCCTATAGGAAGGTATCATGTTAATACGTATGCGTATTACCATGATGAAGATGAAGTCATCAGACTGTAACATAACGATCATGCACGAAGCTTAGTCGGCATACAAATAATGCACACATAAGTTACACAGGAATGACCTTATTAAGAGCAAGTCGTTCGTTAGGAGTCCTTTCCGCAGTAAATGCTATTTGCACTGAATTATAATTTAGCCACATAATCTCGCCACTCTCTGATGTTCTTACAAAGCTGATCCCATTGTTCACCCACAGTACAATTATACTAAATCAAATATCATTCAAATAATTTTAAAACATTGTATTGAATCTTACTAGTTAGGTTAGATTCGGTATTGCTACTGTGGATTTTGATTTTAAAAAATACCTACTAAAAAAAAATTACTATTTTTATATACTATTATTACTTAAATATAGTACCTATATTTAATAAATTAGCTATCCTTTCCATCCATCTTCTATACTTTCACCCCAGTATACATAGTACCGTGAGAATAAAACAAAGAGAATGAAAATTCCAAAGGTCACCTAGTTACTAAACTTTTACCTCATCCATCAAAATACACAAGTACATTAATGCCAGTATTAGCCTCTGCCGTTCTATGCCTATTTAAAAATGGTCCCCCTTAATTCTTTAATCCTTTGTACTTCTTGCTTTTTCAAAGCCCATTTCGTGAAGTACTCCTGTACGACAATATCCAAACCCAAACCATTTAAAAAAAAGGATTTTAAAAATAATTTTTCTGGCCCGCCTTTCCTTGGCTAAGTCCTGGCGTTTCCTAATCTCTCGTATGAACTGGACACTTGGAATTATACCACAGTATCTATATACAAACTAAACAAGTTTTTGGAGCGACTCCTATCTAGTCTTGTTTTGTAAAAATGCTACTGGTTTGGCCAAACATTTTACACACAGAAACTATTAACTGGATAAATTCCTTGATATGACTACACATTCATTTATAAATCCAAATGAGTCTGTTTCCGACAAAAACACAAAATAGAGACTACCTACGCATTTCACTTTAATTGTCCACAATATTTTGACGATTTATAGGTTTGTTGGGAGACCTTTAGATGACTAGCGTTGATTTCATGCTAAACGAATTACATAATAAATGGTATGAAGTATCCTCTAACACACACCAAATATATAACTTTGTTAAGTTAATTAAGGCATTGCGGACACATTTTTATTAAATGTTGTAATTACATTTTTGGTAGGCTAAGTAGATATTGCGCATGCGGTCCGGTCCTGTAGCCGTATTTGTTTACTTTTAGTAATTATAACTGTAAAATAAGCAATTCATTCTACAAATTCCTTTCATGTTAATGTGCATTTACACTCTTTTTAGTACGCAAATATTACTATTATTATGTATAACAAGAAGATACTGTACTACTACTTCAGAAGTCGGTACACATCATCTCTTCTCTAGTGTCCGAGTGTCCCTAGCCGTTAATTGTATATCATTTTTGATGTTTTTAAAATTTTATAACAAACTAGCGATTTATAACAAAATTATGAAAAGTATACATAGCCCATTGGGCTATCCTCGATGGAGGACAGTGTGAACTTTGCTTTGTTAATAAATGTCGTCTTTCTCTCTACCTTTCTGTGTTTATGGAAAATTAAAGTGGAATAATTATTGTGATGTTTTACTGGACTGAGGACTGTAATTTATTTTAGACTCATCAAAATTGTCGAATTTGTATTTTAAACGTACATTTGAGATAGTTCAACCAATATTCCCTACTAATGTTTTACTGATTAAAATTACCGATTTGAAAATCAAGAATTAATGAAACATAATTAATTATTTATTTTTTAAATGACGTCTAACAAGTAGATGTTGTTTCGAGTAATATGGCTCCGAGTTGATAGTTTTAAGCACATTTATTCGAGTACACACTGCATTCGAGTACCATAGTTTTCGACCTCGTTACACGCAATGATCACACCAAGGTTACTGGCCATCAAACAATGGGCATTTCAAGTTCAACTTTCAACCCCCTACTAGCAAGAAAATGTTGTCCAGGCTGTGACCGACCTCTACATCAAATCTACGATCCAAGGTGGTAATTCTTAATTTTAAATACATTCAATCTGCCGTCAAGGGCAATGATAGTAGAAACTGGTAATGGTAAACTAAGAGCAGCCCTTCTAGTAATCATATTTATACTGCCTAACGTGCGTTCTCCATTCTACAGATGAGCAGAAATTTGAGCCCACTGACTGGAGATAACATTATTGTCCGTGGAACTCACTGTCTGTCACGCCTGAAAACACTGCTTTTATACTGACCTGGAAGACCATCGTACAGTCTCTACTGATTACTGATTCTAATTTGGTCTGTCATTATCTCCTGGACCAGGCAGCGGAACTTATCCAGAAATAAGGTAAAATGCATGCCTTGTTATTGTACATCATGACAGACTTACCTATGTACCACAAATGAGACTACGAGTGCAGCTGCAGACACTCAAAAACTACTGTGCTGAATGGTCCATGCACCCACTACTTTCGCCACTATCTACTCAAGCCAATTCCGCGACGGCTATAGCGACCAGTAGGTGCCGAACAAAGAGATGACGCCGCGGGAAACGTTCATTCTCATCTTTTTTTGCCTACAAAACTAAATCTGAATCTGAATCCATCAATTCATCCATTCAACACAGCCATCCTTTCATCCTTAACTGCTTCTTCCACTTCCACTCCTTGCCGTGGGTACCTAATCCATTATAGGATAGGAAGGCACAACCACTCACCATTCACACGATCCACTCACTCACTCATTCCGACATTTGACATCCGATCGCTGTATTACGAATACTACCAGTAAGTCTAAAGGATCATGTATAAATACTCTGTTCAACCAGAACAGCCACTACAACCTCAGTTCAGTAGTCGTTTCCCTTTTATTATGACTCCTTTTAGGCTTTTACACACCAAAACATTACGCAAACACATATACTATACCCAAACACCCATCTACCTATAGACACTCTACCCGTCCCATGGACTCCAGTTCTCAGTTCAAGCTTTGGTAGTGCCAGTAGAAAATACTCAAACTCAAATGGTAACTCAAAAGTCCTCTTTCATCCATCCTCTCGTCATCAGTCTGTCTGTCTGACTCAAGCAAACACTACCATTTTACAACTTCAGGGAACATTTACTAAATTTTACAACTTGCGCAAACAAAACCAAAAATCATCATCTCTATTACTCCACTTTACACAGGGATCATATATAGTCATATCATGCATTATGTCATCTACACATCTCCCCTGCAAAAAATGTACCCATAAAAATAAAATAAAATAGTCTTATAATAAGCTTATGAGTACTGGTATGCGTTGTCCTTTACCTCGGTTTCCTTCTCTACTCCCCTGGTCTACTCTATCCTCTATTCGGAGATACCTTCTCTCACCTCCAGGTCTACTGTGTCCTCCACTTCCAATCCTTTCTCTCCAACACAGGTCTACTATGTGAATGTATTTGTACATTTTAATAAAATATACTTTTTGCAACGATTGCAACCGATAACCAGCAAAACTCTGCTAAGGTATACTGAGTCCGTGCGGCTATCCTCAGTGGAAGACAGTGTCAGCTTTGCTTGTTTGTTGAATAAATTTTGCTCTCTCTTGTACATATGAATTCATTCGTATGTATGAATGTATTTTGTGAGTGTAGTAGACGACACCGCAGAGCTGTGGGGTAGGGAAGGGATTCGAAGTTGAGGACACCGCATGCTAGTACCCTTAATATATATACACTGCTCTAAGGATACAAGTGCCGACGGGTTTGACAGACTGTATTCTGTATTGTTATTATACATACTTGCCTAACATTCAACTACCTTCTTTCTCTGTCACCAACTTAGCAATCGCTACAAAAAACAAGGTCAGAGATACTATGTAGCAAATAGCAAAGAACTATTAATCGTATCCTAAGACAGATACCACACAGAACACTCGAGAGATCGCACAGACTGCCATGTAATTCACTGTCATTTGACTTTGGCACTTCTCAGGACACACATACCTAGGTACGAATTGCGAATGTCATTTCATTACAACAGAATATTCTAATGCACCTTATCGTACTATAATGTTATACAACTACCTACATACATAATGTATGTCTTCACTAAACAAAATGACATTCGAAATAAGAAAGAACAAAATACCAAAATGACTCATGAATGCAATTCCATCCGGTATTGGTACATATATATCTCCCTCTTTTCCGTCTGCTTTTACTTCATTTCGTTGCACATATGTAACTATAGAGCTTTATATCCCTATTGCACTGATTAGTGTTAGCAGCCCAGCACATATGGTGTCTCTCGTGTCTGACTAAAAGCATGAGTACTTAATACATACGTAAGGTACCTATCTACTCTCACGCAAAATGACATCACACCGCCATGATACAAATACCTACCTAGTACGAATCATTAACCACTTACAGTTTACATGTAGTCTACGGTTTACAAAATCGACAACGACTAGAGTACAATAGCAGAATTGAGGATAAGCAATAATAAAATGTGTAAAATCCTGATTGTTACAGCCCTGCTATTTTGCTATTGCATACCCTTCCTGACACACATCATCAGAAGGAATTCTTCATGACACATACACATGACGAAAGACAACAGAGACAAAGAAAAGTTCCAAAGTTTGACCATCGCATCGCCAGAATCTTCAATAAAAGTTCTGTTTTTCAACTTTACCTCTAAATACCCAATTACGTTACGCTGTAAATCCGCAGTACAATGAACGTATTATTTTGCCCTTCCAGAAGAGCCAACAAAATTTAATATTTACTTAACACCCACTGGAACTAACAGCTAACCAGAGGGAAGACAATGTGCCAACTGTCTTGTCTATTTTTCCTTATAATAAATACATCCGTAATTTGTAATTTTCATGGAGCAACAAGAAGAAAGAGCAACTGCAAAATGAGCGAGCAGCTGACGCTACGCTACACAATCCTAGTTTGTATCCGTACCCGTGCAAAATTACGAACCATACAAACTAATGTAACATCCTTTATTATGCTCGATGTTTTATTTAGCAAAACGCCAGAGTCATTAGAGCAGGTGTCCCAAGACAGCCCAGCCATGCCTCCGCACATGAACAGATAGTCCCTTTTCTTAACAGATGGAAATATAGTGGACCAAGACAAGACTAATCAAACCAACGCAACAACTTGCTTCTTTAACCTGGTCTTTGTCTTTAATAAACTAACTAGGTAGGCTGGCTGCTCCAACTCCAACTAAAATTGAACTCCCTGTTCATCAAGTTTATCACCTCCATATAATTCTCATTTCCAATTCCAACATTAGTAACAAAGAAATCCTACCCTAACTTACTGTTACTACTCAACGTTAGATTACAGAACTGGTCAATACTTCCTATATCCAAATCAACCACACGACAGAGACCACAACCAGGACGATCTCTCCACTAGGTATCAACGTACAAACGAACAATGAATGTGTAGTAGTTGCATAATTCAGACACATCAGATTCCCACCAACTAAAATTCGAATTAACATTCCTTCCTGCTATCATCCCAATCCTAACCAAGACCAAGAGAGCATGTAGTGCACGCCAGCAGTAGCAGTGCAATGGAATGCAGAAAAATGCAACACGTTCACATACAGTAGGGAGGTACCTCGATGAATTCAACACTGCTGTGTTGTACACCCTAGAAATAGGCTAGATAATTACCATGGCATGCGTGGCTTGCAAAAGAAGAAGAAAAATCCAAGATGGTTCCCCTATTAATAAGTAAACTTTGTATATCTATCTGTATGAGCATGAGTTCAATGGTTGCCTTAGAATACGACACGATGCACTGCTCTCAAATTATGTGAAGGTAGTAGCATCTGTAGGTAGGTACAAAATTGCATGTATACTTGTTACCGACGTCAAAGAATTCAGACTACATATTATATATTTAGTGTAGGCCAGAAGAGGCATGAGGCAGACAATAAAACTCAACTCAACTGGATCTCAATGAACCAAAACCAACAGCCAAGAACCAAAGTGACCTAGGTTAGATCACTAATCTAGCGAGAGATAGGTACAAAAAAAAGTGGAAAACAATAATATAATCCGGTCTTATATTCAGAAATAAAGCGTGTAAAATCCCTTTTTCCTTCCACATAGACACAAGCGAATGCCCTGCTCTGTAGTCTTGTGAATGCTTTATCTATTCACACAACAACAATGCCTACTGATCTGTAGTTAGTGTGTGTGTGTGTACTTACGAGTCCTGGGTTCTCCGCATTCCTACTACGCCGTACGTAGCATTCATCAACTCGAGTACTTCAATGAAATTAAATCCACGGCCATCATAATGCAGCAAAACGCAACCCAACGCAATGCAATGTAATTCAAGGTATGTAGGTAGTTTTAATTTCGTGCATGTGAGACTCCTAATAACGGACAGATCTACAGTACAGATACTTATGTGTTACTATTTAGATCAACTAGAAACTACCAACTATGTACATACATACCAAATTACTACTACTTCTACACCTTGAATAGAATAAGGGATCGAGAAACCAGGACGTCACAGAAATGAATTTTAGGTAGACATCTCGTATGTTCTCTACTACAAAAACCTTCTCTACCTAGTTTAAATATTGGTCTCATATGTTCTCTACTAGAATTATCTCCTCTACCTACTAAGTATTGAATGTGT